>JAAGAY010145922.1:4662-64777 GCA_011801015.1 Ardeotis arabs
CGTTTTCACCAACCTCAGTTAATGGGTAATATACGGATGCATGGATCTTGTTGTCTGGCCCACGAACAACCTGGATGTTATCGGGTTTTCATCTAACAATTTACAAAATATTTTCACAATTAAAAATGTTCAATTAATAATGTTCAAAGCCGTTTGAGGGACCTGAATCTTGCATCTTCTTGGATTTCAAATTTACCTTATTTGCTGCTGAATCAGATGAGCAGTTGCTTCTCTGTTCCTCACCTGGTAAGAATAGAGGAGATACTCAGAATTGTATATACCTTGTGTAGAAGGTATATACGATATACAGTGGAAGGTATATACGATAACAAACATCTGCAGAGTGCTGTAGGATATAAGCTTATGAATGGCATCTCAGATCTGTTTTTTCAAAAGAACTAATAAACAGTAAGCATGGGAATGTCACGCACTAAAAACCGTAAATCTGTATTTTTACTAATTTGATGCCTTTTACTTTCTCTTTGTAGGAATGGAGGGGAAAAAACTGATTTCTGCAACAGACACACAGTATTCCAGTGTGCTCCTTCAGTCTTTGAATGAACAACGTGGCCACGGACTTTTTTGTGATGTTACCGTCATTGTGGAGGACCGGAAATTTCGAGCTCACAGAAACATCCTTTCGGCCTCAAGCACATATTTTCACCAGCTTTTCTCAGTGGCTGGGCAAGTGGTTGAACTGAGCTTTGTAAGAGCGGAAATCTTTGCAGAAATTCTTAACTATATTTATAGTTCCAAAATAATCAGCATTCGATCCGATTTACTTGATGAACTGATTAAATCAGGGCAACAGTTGGGTGTTAAATTCATAGCTGATCTGGGCGTACCTCCGTCTGAAGGAAAAAACATGCCAAGCGGCGTCAAAGATGGTGCTTCAGAAACTTCAGCTTCTAGTCCAGGTCAAAAGGATGCTGAGACACAAGTACCTGTAATGAGGCCAGAGAGTCAAGAGGTAACGGATGGGATGCCGGTTATAACACAGTCATTCTCCTTACATGGCATAGAATATGAGACCACCAAAATTACAGTGAGTGATTCAGACGATGAGGATGACGATGTCATTTTTTGCTCTGAGATTGTTCCTCCAAAAGAATGTACTAAAGATACAAATGCTGCAGCCCAGAACCAGCCTTGCCCAAGTCCCGCTGGAGTTCCTGACCAAAAATCATGTGGCAGCGGTGGCTCTCCCCATTTGACAAGCACCGCCACAGCTCAAAAACTCACTCCGTCTGCCAGTCAGCTAAGCCCAAACCAAACACAATCAAGTGCCGAATCCCTCGTCTCCGCAACGCCGCAGCATTTGACTCCCAGTATCATTGTGCTAAATAAGCCCCTCCTTAACTCATCGCTCAGTGCCAGCTCCTCGCATCAAGCACATGTGACCCCTACAATTAACTTACTTGAGGAGAACCAGCAGCCACCTAATAAAGGCTCCTTAACTCAAGTGGAAACCACTGCTGTTGATGATGAAGAGGTTGTAGAAGATGATGTCGATATCATTAGCTCCTCTAGTCCTGGTTCGGTCAGCAGTAGCTCCGTGGTTCAGCAACCTTCTGTACCCAAGGCAGCAAGCGCCGAAGGATCAGGTGTTCAGAAAAAGCAGGTTGTTACCTTTTCACAAGAGCCATTTTCTAAACCTGGAGATTTTAAAATAAAAATCTCAGATGTCCTTACTGGAAACAACAAGGAATCCAGATCAGGTATCGCATCAACGCATGTGGCAGAAGGGCAGAAGATCATAACGTTAGATACAGCGACTGAAATAGAAGGCCTGTCCACAGGCTGTAAGGTTTACGCAAATATCGGTGAGGATACGTACGACATAGTCATTCCCGTAAAGGGTGATTCCGAGGAGGGCGAAGCCAAGCCTGAGGAAACGCCTCAAACATCTGGCAGTGATTCTCCAAACAGGAAACGCATGAAAGTAAAGCACGATGACCATTACGAGCTGATAGTGGACGGAAGAGTCTACTACATTTGTATTGTGTGTAAGAGATCATACGCGTGTCTGACGAGTTTGCGGAGACATTTTAACGTTCATTCCTGGGAGAAGAAGTATCCCTGTCGATACTGTGACAAAGTTTTCCCTCTTGCAGAATACCGTACGAAGCATGAAATTCACCACACCGGCGAGCGAAGGTACCAGTGCTTGACGTGTGGCAAATCTTTCATCAACTACCAAATTACGGCTTCCCACATCAGGTCGGTTCACAGCCAAGACCCTTCTGGAGATACCAAGCTTTATCGGTTGCATCCTTGCAGGTCTTTGCAGATCAGACAGTATGCATACATTACTGACCACCCAAGCAGTATTCCGGTAATAAACGAGGGTGGAATTGTTTATCGTGTTGGCACAGGGAACGATGGCACTGAAGGAACAACGTCTAACCCTCCAGCCAAACAAATCACCTGGGATGACATTTTCATTCCACAGGGAAATGAAGCAATTTTTAAACAAAATCCATCAGAGGGAAGTACTGAATTTGAGTTTGTAATACCAGAATCTTACTGAAATGCATTAAATGCTGGAAAAAAAGGATTCAGTGCAGAAATATTGCAGCTGTTTTAAATGAACTGTTAAAAATGCTGTAAAATCAAATGTTAAAGTGAAAACAAGTTAACTTGTTCTACCACGTCATCAAACGGTAGCTCTTAGATGGATCATGGGTAGCTGCAAGTGATTTGTGGAAGTGATCCATCTGAAAGCTTACTTGAATAGGAGGATAAAATATTTCCAGGGAGGTGGCAGTGTTTTCTGGTATGTTAATTTTGATCAAAATGTGGGGATTTGTAGCTTGAAAAGGTATCATTTCTTCTAAAGAGCTAGAAATCTTTCTTCTAAAGTAATGGAAGTATTTCCTGTACCCATACTTACTGTGTAAACCCTTTCTTTCATGTTAGCACTTTAATGCTGATTTGTGTTTAGAGGTTAACCAAGGAAACAGTAAGATTTGTCATCGTAGTCTCTTGAATATGGAAACATTTAAAAAAAAAAATCCCGCAATTCATATTTATTTTTGTGAAGAATGCGTTATTGCAAGGGTCCAAAATAACTGATCCAGTTGTTCGGAGTAATGTATTTTTGAACTAGCATCTTAGTTCTGCTTTTATAAGCACTATGAATTATCTGTCTTCATGCAAATAGTCTTGTCAACAAGAGATACTCAGTTAGGGCTAACTTGAACAAAATTTGTTTATACTTGGCAGTATGGTGAGCAGAGTATTCAATGTCTGGACCGTTATTTTTTAGTCTTTTTGCAGTGGGAAAAACCCCAAACCCCACAAAGCTCAATAGTGAAGGAGATGATAATTTTGTCTCAAAGCTTGAGGAATAATGTTAGTTTTTCTTACTGCTGGAAAAGATGCCAGTAGTTCGTTTGGAATAAAGTGCTGTTCCTATTTTTGCCCTTCAAGAAGAAAGGCTTCAGTCTGGTATTTAAAAAAAAAAAAAAGTAATATTTACAATAAAAGTAATAGTTGGTTGGGGTTTTTTTTAGCTGAAAGCTTTGAAATTTACTTCTGAGAACTATGAAATAATCTAAGTGCTGTATCGGTTTAGCAGTGAGACTGCTGAGGATGGTGTATGCCGATTTGGCTAGATCTTTAAGTGAAACTGGGATCTGGATTTTTTTTCCCTGCGTTTATAGTGTGTGGAACCATGAAGACTAAACTAACAAGCAAAAACTACCCTCCATCCACCATAATCCAAATTATAATTTCTCTGCAGTTGTCTAGCTGTTGCCTATTTTCAGTTTTGGGTTTATTGTATTGTCCTTGTTTTCTCCTTGCAATTGGTACGTGTTTAGGCACTTAAAAGAAAAATTAGGTGTCCAGCTTGAACAGGAAACAGTAAACCCGAGAAAAACAAAGAGCTGTTTACTCGAGTCATAGTTTAGCATTTCACATTTAGTGACTTGTTGAATTTTTGTGAAAGGTAATATGAAAACTGCTCAAGTTCTAGACATGACTGAGAAAGACTGTCGTGCATAGTACTAGTTATCGTAACCTTTCATTGCTTAAATTACGGTTAAAGGTTTTTCTTTTCTTTTTCATGCTTTAAGTAATCATCTTGATCCTATGACCTTCAAGGTTAAGGTTTTAGACATACAGTACTCCAGACAGAAAGACATTTAGGTGGTAAATGGTGGAAATACAACCTGAGCTATGAAAAAGGGTACCGGAAATCTGTATGAGGAATGATGGGAGAAAGGAGGATTTGATTACCTTACGCATGTAGTGCTGAGCACTTCAGGTTTGTAGGACAAGGACGGGATCCACGTGGTTATTTTCAGATCGTATTGCAGACCCCTTCCAGTGTAACGGGGTGTGCTTTCAAATGATACCGGTTGGATGTTGTCCGAGATGGCGTTTCAGCAGTCAAACATAATCCTCACGAGACACAAGTATTGATTGCCTGTGTGAGCACAGGTGGCTCTGACGTAGCTGGCTGCGTGCTGTACTGAGACTTTTTGACAAGAAAAATGCAACGTTATTTTTGTTATTGACATGACACATCTGGAATTAAGCATACATTGCGAAGTGTACATTTAATAATAATTAAACATAATGGCTATCAATATTTGCTGCTGATGTATTTAAAACCTTAAATTAAACTGTGCCTACTAAAGGTCTTTTTTTGGAGGAAAACTGGAAATTAGGGCTTTGTAACTATTTTTGCTAGAAGACTCGTGCTTGCATGTGTCTCAGGGTCTTCAGTTTTCCTTGGAAGTGATTTTTGATATCCAAAGTCCAGAGGTCATGTAAAACATTTTTTTTTTAAATTCACTTCCAGTATTTATTGCTTTGGAAACATGTTAAATCCATTCTTTTAAAACTTTTTATGGGGCCATGAGCTTTTATATTTAGATTTCTGGCTATTGTACTTATATTTGGGGGTTTTTTTTGTGTTTTTGTAAACAAAAACTTAGCTTCCAGTTTAACTTAATGAAAAACCTTATGTAAATACTAAGAAATTGGCTTTGGGGTAATGGGAGAAAAAGATTGAATCTGAAAAAGCATTTATATAGAAATCTAAAATGTCAACAGAGAATGCTAACGAGCCTCACAGTCGTTTATATGCATATAAAAACATGAATGGATCTGCTGCAAAATATGGTAACGGTGGCTGCATCCTCGCTGTGTGGTTTCTTTGGGGATTCATACCATGGCATTCCAGTTTGTGAATTAAACAAATACTGAGATAACAATTGACTGCTTATTTATTTTGTACTGTTAAGGCATGCAGCTTATACAAAGGTGCAGATGCTGACGACTGTATACGTTGAGCACTGGGTTCTACAGCTATTGCCTAGGAACTGTTCCGTGTGAAACATTCATCATTTTTGCCAGATCTGTGATGTATATAGCTGTACAGTCTTTCCTTAACATACTTTTTAAAGTTGTGTTCTACTTTTCATTAATCAACACCTGATATTAGTTCTTAGAGCTTTCTATGGCAAAAATAAAAAAAAAAGTTTAATTCTAAAGATGGGTGTAGCATGTTTCTTTTTAATGACAACTCAGCTTCTACAGTCTGACATCTTAGATTACCAACAGCTTGTACTTCCTTTTCCAGGTCTTTGGGAATAGCAGGGAACTCTGCAGGGAGGGTGGGGTGGATGTTTTAATTTGGGGCTTCGTTTTTTTTTTGTTTCTTGCTTGCTTTCTTTTTTTGGTTGAGCACTTTCCAAGAAAGCAAATTAACTGAAAAACTCCACTGTATAACGTGAGCTCAATGTTGTGATGTACGCTTACTCTTGGAGTATGTGGATCTGCCGCGGAACAGTCTGTCCAACTACTACGGTCATTGCAAATGAGATAGAAATCGAGAAAAAAAACACACATAGTGACCAGCGCAATGGATTTCACCTAACTCCTGGTTAGGGCTCCACTTCTTACCAGGTTGCTGACTGGTTATGATTTGGAAGAGTCAGATTGTTGGTGAACTGTGGAGAAACATGGAGAAAACTAGTTATTTATGTTGACTTCTTACTACAGGTAAGGAATGCAATTTAATAAGCAACATCCCAAATGTTTTAGATGCCTTTATCTCCTTGGATAGGGCTTCCACCTACTTCTGCTAATATCAAAGAGCAGCTGACATCATCAGGACAGAATGAGGCTCAAAGTAAGATAGCAAACATGAAAATAAGTAAAGGAGATGCTGACGCTACGCTGGCTGGATTATTCACCCGTGTGAAGCAAAAATGGTCAGTAATGGCTTTACAGCGCTGGTAGTCAGGGCACCCTGTCACGTGGGTAGAACTGCCGAATTGTGGGGGCATCTGGGGCTTTGAAAAACAGAACTTAAAAAACGCTGTCTCTGGCTAATCTTGGTAGAAACACCAGTTTCCAATATAGCAAATACAGTTTGGGGGTTTTGAGGTTTTTTTGTTTGTTTTGTTTCGATGCATGATGCTATTATACTGGAATTCCTCACGCAGCAGATGCTTCTAAAACAGGAAAGCTGCTAAAATGTAAAATGCAATTTATAAATGTTTACAAAAGTCACACAATTTTATTTAACTTTGGTACAGTAATAAAAGGGTACATATGAGTCACAATCTTGACATTCTCATAAGAAATGATGAATACAGTGCAGAATGTTGCATTTACATTAAACGCTTCATTTTACACAAGCAGAAGGAAACGGGTAATTCAACAGAAAATCCCACCAGTGATTTCTCAAATGTGAAAATGGACTTGTCCTTTTATAGTGAATTTAAAGCAGCAATGTAATTTTTGCTTAAATAGTCCTTAGAAAAAAACCAAGAATTTGGATAATTTCCCAAGTTTAGTATTTGTCAACTCAAAACCAATGACACAATAATTTCCCAATTGTTTCTCTGCCACTAAGTTACGTTCCACTCATGAGTTTCTTAGTCCTGTCCTGTAGTGTCCGTAGTCCTTCTAGCCCTATTTACTTGACAGGCACAAATGGTAGGGTGTTAGTCACAAGTGGGACAGGACTGCTAGCTTTTATTTCAGAGATGCTGCAATAAAATGTTTTCTGACATTAAATTAATGTGCCCTTCTGATTCTAGTTTTGGGGGGAGTTTTATCCGAAGTACTATCTATTCTGAAAATGCCCATGATCTCTTTATCGAGATTTAATTCAGGAAAGTGTAATATAAAATGGATGACGCCCTAGTATATAAATTTATTTCCAGTAGGCAAATACATAGGAGCTGCACTTCAACAATCTCTAGTAAAACAAAACATCACCAGGGTATGTTCTGCATACACTACTGCTTTAAATCCCGTGAGATGTATTCCTTTCTCCAGCTGTTTATTTTTCTTTGTTACTGGAGAAAAGCTACACTTCCTTTCGGATAAACAGTGTCATCCTTTAGCTTATTAATGTACTGATTAGTGTTTGGCAGTGGAAATGATAAGGTTAACACGTAGCCTAGCCTAAAGGCTTTGCAAATGCATAGGATTAAAAACAGCATTATAAAGTGTGGGTGTACTTTGAAAAGTGAGATCAGAGACTTCACTGTTTGTTTTCCATTTTGACGGTATTTAATTTCTTTTTAAGATTAAAGTAGAGAAATGCCACAGTTTAAAACCCAACTGGATTCCCTCTCCCTCCCTTCCCCAAGCATGTATTCCCCTTTTCGATTCTGAAAGCCAGATTTAGCTTTTAGGTACCTTTTTGTCTGCATCAGTTGAAGGTAAAGGTAGACAATTAAGGATTAGGGACAACCAAGGAGATGAAATCTTTACGAAATAAGGAGTAAAATGTCAATACCTTATTTTTATCCCTGAAGGAAAGCAGTTGAGAACGCTCAGGTTGAGCAGCTCAGATCTGAACGCTGTCATCTGAAATCACTTCCCGGAGCAGAACCACACTTTACAGGACAATGTGCCACATAACAAAGCTGACCTTGTTTTGTTATGCAGGATGCATGCAAAATCTGTTGGAGTCTAGGTCAATCAGCACAGTCATCAGCTGAAGATTAAATGGAAGTCACAACAATAATTGCAAGTTCCTATCAGTTTCATCCTATATTACAGGGTGTTGAATTTTATTCATGTGAGACTTCTATCTTGGAGAACTAGTAGTGGATATTCCTTATGTGCAGCCTGTAATACAGCTACTAAAACAGTGCTTATTCAGGGTGCTGATTCAGTCCGTTAAAAAAGTTAAAAGTACAAGCTTAAAAAAAAAATCCCAACCAAAGAGAAGGAAAAAATAAATAAATAATTAATAATAATAATAATAATAATAATAATGTTTTCACTGCACTGTTTCAGTGACTTGTGGACATTCCTGATGCTCTTTATACGAATACAAGGAAGATTTAGGCAGTGCAACCACCCAAACTTTGACTTCAGCATTACTTACACAGAATTCAGAGAGAGAGACAACTGCATTTTACCTTCTATCTTAAGAAGCATCCTGAAATAAAAACAGCTTGTCTATTAAACCTTTTCCCTTTTTAAAAAAAAAAAGCCATATTCCAATCGTTTTCTAGGCATACATGAAAATATCCTATGACGTTATCTCTTTTCATTAAAGTTTGAGACACTGTTGTGGTTCCCCCAAGATTTTTCCAGTGTGTACGCTGTGACGTAAGCGAGGTCCTGTGGCCCCAAAAAATCCAAGCAACTGGAGACTCAAGGCCAAACAAAACAGGGGTTAGGCCAAGCTGTCCGTGAGCACCCTCACCTTAAACAGACTGATACTCTCCAGCAGCTATCGATCTTGGCTACCCTTACTTCAGCTTGGCACAAGATGGAGTAAGGCAGACCAGAATCTATCATCTGTGTTGTATCGCTTTATTAAAAACCAAGGACATGAACCTCGCGGTAAAACAAGGAGGCTGGAATTCAGGTCACCCGCTACTCACCAACACTGCAAAACATCAGCAGTATGTCCCCTTCCTCATACTCCGTTGTTAAACCTCTGAACTAAGTCTCACAAGAAAGAACAGTCCAATCTAATGTTTGTATTTGCAATTATCTTCTGTATCTATCATCCTCCCACGCCCTCCCACAGTAAAATATAAATACAAAATATTCACAATTATTTCAATGGCAAATATTTTTTTCTTCCTTCCCACATTCTTCACGGTGTATAAGGTGGTGGCTTTTCAAAAGGTGGAAAATACGGTGGCGAGTAACGAGGCGGCGCATTCGAGGACCACATATAGCTGGGAGATGGCGACATTGACTGGGGGTCATCGGAGAGGCCAGAAGGAGTGGAGGCTGGAAACACGCTGGAATGCTGCAGGGAGACAGGAAGAAGGCTGTAATGTAACCACTTCTTAATGTAAAGGGCCCTGGCAAAGCGATATTTCATTACCAAGCAGTGCAAAATTAACAGTTCAAGGCTCACCTCTGCAAAACACATGTGCATACAAATAAGCACTCAAATAACTTGTTGCATTCAAGGTAAGCACAGCCTGTAACTAACACCTTCGCATAATGAGACTCCTTAGACCTAAAGCTGAAAAAGGCATTAAAAAAAAATAAAAAAATTATCTTATCACTTCTGTGTACCTGCTGCGTTTTACAGAGGCTGGACAACTGAAAATTAATGAGTCTCTCTCAAATCTTGGGTTCCACACATCAGCCAGTAGGAACAACGAACAGGCTGCAGATAATTTATTTTCACACTACCAGAGAGAGACAGAACACAAGAGCCAAGGGCTAATTTATGGTGATGTGCCCACCTAACCACAGCACTGGTCAGTGTTTGACTCGAGCCAAATTTGGAAGAAACTAACATCTGCAGCTGGTATGCAAATATGACTACCAGTCACTTATCTTACTCCATAAATAATGAACAGCCCAGAGCCCTTTGAATTCTCCTGCATGGCGGCAGGCTACACACCAGGATCTCCCCTTGGGTAGGGACGCCTCTCAAAGTTACTCCTCGAGGTTGAGAGGATCCTTATCACGTCAGATACTTGGTAAGTGAACTGGGAATAAGAGCACTGAAACTTTGAACTCTTAGCTAAGTGATTGTGCACATATAATCCTTCAGACATAAACCGCTGACCAAATCTGGGACTAGGACTGGATCCAGCTGCACCGAGGCTCCTCTCTGAGAAGGAGTTTAGAAAGCAAGGGGGTCCTTTCTGATCTGACAACTCAACGGGAGGGTCTCCCTGACAGTTTTGTCTGACCCTGTCCTCTATCCAGTAAATAATCCAGTGTACCTTGCCATCGAATCTCGTTAAGCCAGTGCTGCATCTCCCGCTGAACTTTGTTAGCTCGCTATTCTTTATCAATAAAGTATATTGTTGCTTCCCTCGTACAAGCGAAGCGCATCACTCCATCTGGCATAGTCTATCAGTCGTATCATCGATTATTTACAGAAGCGCGGAGTGAGTCCCAGTCTCAACTTCTCAGCAGAAGGGGCTGTGACAATCGGAATGACTCACGGCGGAATGCGTTAGCCCTAGGCATTCCCAGAGCCGCTATTCAAGGTCAGCCTGCTGGCATTATCTCGAGTCTGACTGAAGCATTCCGGAAATGAGATAACAGTGAAAGAAAGGGTCACATTTTAACTCCTCCCATACCAGTCCCCAGGAAGAGAGACAAGCCCTTTCTCTCCCTTAGGGAGGAATTGTAGGGCGTGAAACGAAAAAATGAGTCATGTCCAGAAGGCAATTGGGCCTCCCTGTCTGGAAAGTGAAGGCTTATCACTGGATAATTGATGATGGCCCATACATTTTAATTGCAGTTGGTCCTCAAGGACAATTGGTGACGTTTTTAATAGATAGGGGAGCACAAATTTCACTACTAACACAAGGTGCTGAGAAGCTGGGCATGTGATCTGGCAAAGAGTTAAGATTACCTGCCGGTGTGAACTAAGCAAGTGTTGTGTGTAAAATCACCAAGGTCAATTCGTGACTCCCGAGTGAGAAGCGTATGTCAACTACTTGCTTTGCAACTAAAGATTGTCATGAAAACATATTTAGGTTTTGATGCTTTAGATGGACGAACGCGGTGCCTGCCGAAGGGTCCTTTGGCTCAAACATCGATCCCAACCCCAGCAGACATCAGGAGGCTGCAGTGTGTGTAGCCTGCACAGCTCCTACGCTCCCTGATTTAAAAGTTACTAACGTACCACAATATCCAATTTCTGCTGCGGCAAAAAAATGGAATTTCTGAAGTCACAGCTGATTTGGCGAAGCGATAAATTATCTCCAGAACCCACTCCCCATATAACTCACCTGTCTGGCCGGTTCAGAAACCAGAAGGCAGGCGGTGTTTAACAATTGATTATCTGCTCCTGAAAGCCAATACAGCCCCGCTAACAGCTGCTGTGCCAAGCACTGCAAACTTAACAGCTACTTAGCAAGCAGCTGCACACCCATGGATGGTGGTGCTAGATGTCAGAGATGTTCTTTATGGTTCCCTTGAAGGAGGAGGATAAAGATAAATTTGCTTTCACTTGGGAGGGAATACAACATACCTTTAACAGACCCCCACAGGGGTATAAATATCCACCCACAATTGCTGATGCCACGCTTGCTGAACTTTTACACCGTCTCACTCCCCCAAGATGTGAAGCTGTACCAATACACCGATGACATCCTGACTGGAGGAACTTCCCCTGAGAAGCTGGGGGAAGCAGCAGCAGCAGTATGGCAAGCACTAAATAAAGCAGAAATTGAGCTTCCACCCAGAAAATACCAGGGACCAAGTAAAGAGGTAAAAGTTTTAGGCACTTGGTGGATAGCTGGCAGTGCAGTGATTCCTCCAGATACCTTAAGAAAAACTGAAGAGCTGCAAATGCCCCAACCAAGGAAGGAGTTACAACAATTAAAGGGAACTTTAGGATATCGGAGGAAGCATGTACTGGATTTTCTATCATTTCCCATCCATAATACTCTCTCTTATGGGAAGGCAAACCCTGGGAGTGAAATTAGAACATAAAGAGCAGGTCAAAACTCTTAACTGAAGAATTAAAAACATATTGGTCACTGGGACCAGTACACCCTCGTGACCCTATTGCACCCAAATGGAGTTTCGCAAAACACACCACTTACTGTAACCTGTTCCAAACTGGCCCCGATGGTCCAAGAAGACCTTTATTGTTTAGCTCAACTGCATTTCAAGAAACAGAACAACGATACTCTGAATAGGGACTTTTATCCTTAGTCCAAGCCATTCAACAGGCTGAGAAAATACATCAGGGACAACCTGTGCAAGCTAGAGGACCATTTAATTTACCAGAAGCAATCCTAAAGGGGACTGCTCCCCCAGAAGGAGTCCCACAAAACCCCACTATCAGAAAGTGGTATGCCTCCCTAACAGGAGTTGCAGAAAATATGCAATTAACTGAAGGACACACTGAGGTTTCCAAACTGCAGATGTCCATCAACACTGACCCTTCAGCATTACAACATTGTAAACCTTCACCACTCCATCAGCGACACCCAGTTCACCTAAAGCCCAGTGGGTGGGAGCCCCCGGACTGCAGAGACATTTGGAAGGACACTGCTGCAGCAACACGGCACCGGCACCCGTTAGCAAGCGCAGCCTTGGGTTTTCACCGTTACAAAGCGCCTGCGCCCAGCTGCCTCAGCCACAGCCACAGGTTCTGGAGGAGAGCTGCTGCAGCTGCAAGCAGGCCTGGCTCACACACACTGCAGGCAGCAGCCTGGCTTTGTTAACGAAGCTGGCGGCTGGCACTGGCTTCCTTAGAAATTCTGGAATGTTGGGGTTTTTTTTTTTTCCTGTGAAAGATGTGTGGGATGAGTGGGAAGCAGAGACTTGGCCAATTCTTGCATCAGAGGGAGTACAGCCTTCAAAAGAGATTTGAGAGGCGAGGCTGGGCTTGCTCCATGGTCCGTAGGATGGCAGAGGAGAAGTGGTGTCAGGGTGGTACAGACACTGCTTGGGTCAGAGCAGGGCTCAAGGCAAGAGGCCTCGGCTAATGCTTTCACGCAGGGGCTCAAGTACCCTGGCAGATAAACAAAGCTCAGATCTGGAATTGCATCTGAAAGAGGGACTTGGCTATTTTAAATTTAGATTACCTCAATTTATGCCCAGCTTTTGTGCCTCCTCCTAAGCTAACATCTGTGCTCACACAGTCTGGCTGAGATGTAAGCGCTAGCAGAGCCCCAGCAGCACTTCTAGTTGAAAAGCAGGGCAAATCCACCCATGCTGAGCTCTCTGCTGGTACCGTGGCTGCAGTACAGACAAACTCAGAGTTAAACGGCACTTAGTACCAGCCAAGCAGCTGAGAAGAGGACTTCACAGCAGAGCTTGGTTTGGGATGCGCCGAGGTTGGTATTTTTGTAACTGTAAAAAGTTAAACAACACCAGTGACTGTTCCAGGTTGTTATAATGTCAAAAATTAGTCACAAATCTGTATAAATAAATCCTAGAAATTCTGATGTAAGTGTTCAAATATTTCTAGGGAGCCCTGACAACGGTGTTGTGTAGTGGCACTAGCAGTAAAGCCAGAAAGGTTTAAATTCGTGTTACCTCTAATGCTTGGCTCTGATGTGGGAGATGGTGGCTCTCACAAAGCACATCTCAATTGATGCCCAAGACCTTAAGCTCTTGTTAATACAAAAAATCTCCAGCCCTGATGGTTGCAAAGAAAATGTATGGTGTGTTAAGTTAACATCACCACCGTGGTAACATCCACCTGACAGAAGAGCTGAGGGGGAAACGTCCCCATCTGCTCCAACAAGTTAAAGCTGACGCTGACAGCAAGGTCCACACGAGATCACCATTTCCAACAGCACAGCTCCGTAACTCAGAAGAATAAGGGATGCAGTACAGCAGAGGTGATGTTTGCAGGGACTGTTCTTAGACCAGCTGAAGTGTGTGGAAAAAAAACCACACCAGAAGAGCTTTTCACTCAGTATGTGTCTTCAGGAGCTCAAATTGCTTGTTTCCAAAAGTTCATCTGTCTCTCTCAGACACAGCAGTTGGCATAATAAAAACGAGCACCTGAACACCTCGCTTTGCCTCTATCCTCAGAGGATTGCACGTGCCAGAGTTAACGCTTATTTTTCATGTGGCCTCTGCCAGTGAACAACAGGGGAGGCAGGCAGCAGGTTCTCTTCAAGGACAGCTTTCAGGAAAAAACACTGCCTTCATAAGAGAGCACTGCCAACGACCAATGCCTAGTAGGAAAGATTTGGTGTTCTCTGCAGGAACAGGCAAATTAAACCGTGTGAATGATGGGAAGACAGGTCTCCAGACTCTGGCAGACTGGCTGGATTTAAGCTTGCTGCTACAAGAAAACATCCTGTAACTTTCCCTACCTGAAAGTCGTATGCGGAGTAGGGAGGCAGGTGAGGAGTGCTGTGGTAGTAGGTGTTGTAAGATGTCACCTGTGGCCTTGAGTAGTAGGACACCGAAGGGTGTGCATTTTCAACTGTACAGTTCAGCGTAGGGAGCGAAGGAGTCTGTTAAAACAAAAAGAAGAGAATCTCAGGCTGCTAACCAAGGCACAGAGAGCTGACAGCTGAATGGAAACAGAAATGATTTAAAGGAGCACTGTGTGTCTTTAGAGCTCAACTGTGTGGAATTAGCTACTGGCAATCCTTTTTCCTCTGAGGCAGCAGGTGAGTCCCAAGGTCATTTCATTCCTCAGCCACCTATTGTTTCCTCTCAGATTCCACAGAACAAGCTGGCAACAGCCCAGTGCACTCCAGTACTCAAACAAAACAACTGTTCAGATTGCATCCTCACAAGAAGGAGGAAGAATCCATTAATTTTCATTACTCTGTTAATGAGTGCATTTTTGAGACCAGCGTATTTCAATTCCTCTTGTGCCCTTTTTTTGGTAGAGGTTTACAGGCTGGCTGGTGTGGATTAAATATCCACAATGCACAGCTAGGAATGTGTCTCCTGTTTTGCTTGGGAAGATCTTGGTGAGTCTGAAAAGAGTGTAGGAAAGTTCAGATTTCTGAAATAAGGCACCCTTAGATTTGTTTATAAGAAAAATGCACTGCCAGGACAACAAATGCTCTTTTCTGAGTGTCTCATTGTGTGTTATTTTGAATGAGTCACAAGAGACTGAAAACTACCCCAAATTTATCTGTTGAATGTTCAGTTCTCCCCATGGATTTGTCCTCTGCAGAACAAAACTGCATGGGAGGTAACAGGCATTTCAAAATGAGGGTATTTCAAAGCTCACAATGTCAGAACAGCATTTTTTTTTTCATTAGCTGAAGTTTGCAATCTTTCACCTGGTTTTGGTCCCCAGTTCACCGTCTCAGATTCTCACCATGAAGAAGCTAGATGGAGAGTTTCTGCCTAACAGGTCTGCTTAAACAGTTTGTAAGCTCAGAACCCTACTAGTGCTATAAAACCAACAACTCCTGAGCAACCACCACACATTTCCTTGTGGAAGGTCAATGCTCTGAAAAGGAAGATAAATTTTTAAGACAGAGCTTATTTTTATTCATCCTGGTATTGCCAACACCTCTGAGAAAATTCCTTTTGAAAATCTCCCAGTTCTGTTCATCTTTTCTAATTGTGTTCAGGCGGTGACACCAGATCAGAAAAGTGAATCATTTCCACTTTCTCCTTACAGTTATTTCATCCCCTTCTTTCCAGCTTGACTGCAGTGATGCATATATTATTTGCATTGAAATACCAATAGCTGTTTCCATTATTTATTTAAAAGGCAATTTGCCTGATTTGTTTTTTTAATGCCCAGAGAAATTGGTACCATCTTACCATGTCTTTAAAGCCTCCAAGTATCGCTGCTGTAATGATCCCTAGGAATAGCCCCACTATGTTCAGAATCGTTGCCGACCAAAGCAAGTGGTAAAGGTGGATGATGTCCTGGCAGCTGCTGACATCGATGTATTCATAGTAGCCTCCAGAAATCTCTACTCTGCTAGATTTGGGAAAAAAAAAAAAAAAAAGCAACAATAAAGATAAAAAAATGCACCACACATCATAAAACCTAAGCGTTTCTGCTGGACAGTAGAATGCATTCTGCAACTTAATGATAGCCTGGACCTAACTACCAAGGGAGTGGGGAGAAAGCCTGCTAGATCCCATGCTCGTGGCATCTGAGATCTCCCTGCACGCTAACGGCAGAAGGCAGCTTGATCTGTTGTGAAACAAACAAGTCCAGCAAGGCCTGCAAACACCCAAATGAGCTTGAGTCTGAATCTGCCTCTTGTTTCTACCATCTGAGATCTCCACAGAGATCCTGGAAGCTTCCCAAGGACAAACCCAGGGAAATGAGTCCGAGCCCCGAGGAGCGGCAGCTGCCCCTCAGGACAGCGCTGGCAGCTCCTCGCAGCCACAAGAGCAGCTGGGTGGGACGGGCGCAGCAGAGCACAACTGGCCTCCCAGCACCGCAGGGCTTGGCCACAACGCAGGTCCAACTCAGCCACTCTGCTCCAGCTGCCTGCCCCTTGCAGCTCCACAACGGCATGGGCTGACAGGACCCCCAAGACCCCGGCAGGGACAGGTCTTTCTACTCACATATTTAAGTTTTTCCACATACAGAGAAGAGAGAGAAAAAACTTGGTCGAATCCACTTAGGGCATTATTTTGGAAAGGGAAGAGGAGCTCCTGCAACATGTGGGCTGGAGTCTCACAGGTGGCATTCTTGGGTAATTACTTCTCTCTGACTGCTGCTGGGGGGAACAGGCTGGCCTTCGGTGTAGCCTACCAGACGTAGTGTGCTACAGCAAATTCCCCTTAAGAAAACAAATTTATCAGGGGCAAACAGTACTAAAGGCTTATGAATTGCTTGTCTCCCAGCTCACATATGGGGTTAGACTCAATCTGCACAAGGGCTTTGAGGAAATGGGGATGAACGGGTTCATATTTAATGCTAAGAAGCAGGAGATCCAGGCTCAGCTCCCCAGCAGACTCTGCAAAGCCTGCAGAAACCTGCTCCCTTTCACAAGAGCCACCCTCCTTCCCTCATTACTCAATTTTGCTTTCTTTTCCTTTTTTTTCCATATTTTGTAGCAGGCCACTGCAGAAGACATTGCAATGAGGAGACAGGGATTTCAAGCAGAACCGAGGCAGAGCGTAACCACAGGTTGTAAAAACCCATATGTTAGCCTGTGTGACCTGTATAACCTGAGCACATACTGTGACTGCCTGTAACAATACAGCCTGTGTGTACTGTTTGCAGTTCCTACAGAGATGCGTGAGAGCTTAAAGCTCTCAGCGAGCCTCGGTGTACTACCGAGAACATTCAGCATTGTACAGGTAACTACAGCATGTACTTATCAACGGGAAGGGGCTTGTCCGATGCTGCCACAGCCAGAGTTCCCAGTGTTAGGAGGGATGCAAGACTGCTGTCACTTTTTCTATAATTTCCATCCTTCACATAATTTGTGAGCAAACCAGCCTTGAGCATCCGTGCCTTTCTCGAGATCCCAGATGAACCGGCACCTCCTCGGTGCAGAACATTTGTGTGCTGCTAAGCAAGACTGAGATGGTAACAACTGCTATCTTTTATCAGAGGGTCAGAGGCAGGACCCTGACTGGGAAAGAAAAAAAGAAATAAAAATTCCCCATATATATATATAAAAAGTTACAAGTTTTTATATTCCAGTCCCTTCTCTGTGTATCGCTCTCTTCAGCTCTAGTGAAAAGGGAACATGTTCTGTAAACTGTTGGGTTGGTTTTGTTTAGCGGGGGGGGCTACGGTGGCAGCTGCTGCCAGAAGCTGCAGAAGTTTCCCCTTTGTCCAGTGGACTCGTCTGGGCCTAGGGCAGACCCGCTGCTGGCCAAGGCCGAGCCGATTGGTGATGGAATGTTCAGTGATAACACTTCTGTGATAATATATTTAAGAAGGGGAAAAGTAAAAAAAAAAAAAAGAAGATGTGAAGAAGCAGAAGAGAGGGCAGAGAGGGGGAGGCGCGAGCCTTGTGGGCCTTGCAGGCCTCACCCTCTGGCCTCCCACCAGGCGGCCGACTGGGCCCAACTCGGCCCAGCCCGGCTGCAAGAAGTGGAGAGAAGAGGAGATGTGAAGAGAACCTGAGAGGCGTCTGCCTGAGCCAATTGTGAAGAACTTTTCTTGTGAGAGGAACAGCTGCAGACACCAAGGTCAGTGAAGAAGGAGGGGGAGCAGTAATGCTGCTCTGGGCAGAAATTCCCCTGCAGCCTGTGGTGATGACCATGGTGGAGCAGGTTGTCCCCCTGCAGCCCCGGGAGGCCCCCGGAGGAGCAGAGATCCCCCTGCAGCCCGGGGAGGACCCCGCACTACGGCAGGCGGATGCCTGAAGGAGGCTGTGGCCCGTGGAGGGGCCTCACTGGGGCAGCCGGTTCCTGAGAGACTGCATCCTGTGGAAGAAACGACGACACCGGAGCAGTTCAAGGACTGTAGCCCGTGGGAGGGACCCCACGCTGGAGCAGGGAAAGAATGTGAGGAGTTCTTCCCCCAAGGAGGAAGGAGCGGCGGAAAGCGCCAAGTGATGAACTGACCATAACCCCCATTCCCTCTTCCCCGCTGTGCCGCCTGTGCAGGGGGGAGGAGGTAGAGATCATTTAAATTAAGTTAAGCTTGGGAAGAGGGAGGGATGGAGGAAAGTTGTTTTTCTTCTCTTATTATCCTGCTTTGGCTTTATTACTAATAATAAATAAATAGTTTTCCCCAAGCTGAGTCTGTTTTGCCCGCAACAGTAACTTCAATGATCCCTCCCTGTCTTTATCTCAAATCCCGAGCCTTTTTGTTCTATGATCTCTCCCTGTTCCCTTGGAGGGTGAGGGGAGTGAATGAGAGATGCATAGCTTGGTCCCGAGCGGGGCTAAACTACAGCTGTGAAAGGAAAGTATGAGCTTCATCCCTCTGCAGCGGCTTCCACAGAAACAAAGCCCTACAGAGGCCAGGGATTACCCTTCCCAGCACGCAGAACCACCCTCTCCCAACAGCAGCTTTTGATCTTCCTCCACCAGAGTCAATGATTTAAGCAGGGGCCAGCCCAACTAAGTACTGTGAGAAATGCTAAGCCTGAAACAGCCCTAGGCAAGAGGCAGCACTGAAACAACCCAATTTATTAATTGCTTGCTGACACACATTAGACACTCCAAATGATATAAGCAGCACATGCTGTAAATTAAGTTGGCTTACGCACAGTAGCCAGATCTAATGATGGTGTGATCACCACGCAGTGGTTCTCGATAGGGAACCACCCTTCTGACTCATCCTTGCACAGTGCTGGTACACCTTCCAACCTCTCGTGACCATGAAAGATGTGCACTGGCCAGAAAGGACATTGATTTATGAACACGCAGATGGCACCAGTCTGCAAACTCTCCTCCCTGTTAGCAGGGTGGGGAGGAAGACCAGTGTCCCAGTTTTTAAGTCTTCAATCTTCTAAAACAAAATAAAACCTAGCAAACAAGCACTGCCAACAGAGAAGGAAGGTATTAGGACAAGGGACACTCAATAGGGAAAAAATTGAAGAAGGCACCAAGCGTGGAAGTAGTGGAAACTCCCACCCTCTTCATTTTTCCAACCAGGCTGGCCCAGAGTATGCTCACCAGTAGCTGGGATGGCTTTAGTGTATTTCATACACCCCTTCACTTGGTTATCTTTTGCCTGGGAGTCCTTACGGCTAGCAACCGCAGCCTAAGATCCCTTCCCACAACAGCTGTCATTAACTGATAGTTTGCTCCTGCCCTATCCTGGCCCTTCAGACACCTGCAAGCCAGCATGACCACTGCCCGCCCTTCCCACGGCCAGGAATGGTATTTTTGGCTTACTCACTTTCCACAGTTGTACAGGTCACAGCAGAAGCAGGTGTTGGTTTTTATTTTCGGCGTGCAGGGTGCACGGCGCTGTGGGTGACAGATTGCCTGTGTGAATCCAGAAAAAAAACATAGAAAGTACATAAGGACATAATCACCAAACATAGTTGCTATTTGGCCTGCTCTGTGAGATTTTGCACTGATCTCCAGATTCGTCCCAGGCAGATTTTTCTGTCCTTATCTTGCAGCACAGTTCCTACAAAGGGCACAGTCAGAATGGAATAAAGATGCACTGGACTCAAACAGACCAGCGTTTCCTTCCACCACAGGGAAGTCATAGATAAGCACATGCCTGCATGGGAAGGGAGTTGTGCAACCCTTACAAGCAGCCAAGACCTTGCTGAACTAACACTCCCCACCACGCACCGACTCAGAGCAAAGAGTTGTCAACAGAGTGACACAAACTGAGTGCAAGATTCCCATACTGCTGAAAACTGACTAAAGCAGTTAATTGTCTGCCTGTGGGCAGCAACACTGAAGCTCACATGGATGGTCTTTGGGCTGAAAATAGAATGGACCCCACCAATGCCACCAGGTAGTACTTACTTTGCACCTCAAATGGGCATTTTAATTTGGAATATAGTGGTTATTCAAAATGGCTTGAGAACTTGTGAGGAAATCTGAGAGAGACTCTCAGTGCACAACAAAGGCAGCCAAAGATGTCCACACACACCATCAGTATGTGGCAGGAACATCCATCCCCAATGGGCTTCTCTTTGCAGCAGACAATAGACAGCAGAGGTGCAGATGCTGGTATGTGTTGCTCGTATCCACAGACGTTACTGCTGTCTGAGCCCTTAACCCACCACCCTGCTCCTGTAACGAACGCACAGCTGAAGATCTAGAGAAACTGGTCTGTTTTCCTCTCCCTCATCCCCTCTCCACCTGCTCCTTCGCTGACGTGGCAGCACCAAGCACGGAGGAATTCACTCCCTGAGTCCTCCCAGCACCCGGCTGCCGCCCCAGCCTCCCACTCCCTCCTCATTTTGCAGAGCTCTGGGACACCGGAGCAGCAGCCTAGCAGCAGGTTCCTCCCCCTGCACCACGAAGCTGGCTTCTTGATGGAGACAGCACAACCAAATCTGCTCTCACCTCAGGTGGGGTTGTACTCTTGGAGTAGTACTGACATCGCCCTGCATACAGCGGCCTCAGATCCTGCCGACAAAAAAGCACCAGGCTTAGCATTGAAACAAAATCAAAATCAGCCAGCTGGTCTGGGGAAAGGGGCCAGGCTTTACAGAGACCCTGCTTTTGCATCAGCACCTCAATACAGTGGCTGTTCTGCACCCATGGCAGCCCCCCAGCCCAGCCCCCCCGAGCCCCAGGTGATGTTTAACCCTGGCCCGTGGAGGTCTGTATTTGCTGCAGCTAGTACGGGAGGAGCAGGCTCTTAAGCCGGGCTCACTGGGGTGATTCACTCCTCATCCCCCCAGACACATCCTAGGGCTGCCTGACGTGTTTCCGAGGCTTCTCCATGCTGAATCATAACAATTTCTCATTAAATTGTTGACAAATTTGTCTTTCTGGGCTCTTGAATGACTTGTGGGAAAGCTCTGGAGGATCACCAACGGCTCAGCCTGCAAACACCACGCATTAGCATCTCACTTGGGGGCAGCCTGGTCCCCAGGGCAAAACTTCAGGGAAAGCAGGGCTGGCTGGATGTGTATCCATCCCCATCAGCGAGCCCTTCCCAGGGGCTGCCAGATTTGTTCTCTGGGTGTCTGACCCAAAGCTCGGGGCGGCAGGGCTGCGGCAGCAGCAGGCAACAGGGGAACGCTATGTGCTAGCGTGGCAGGAGCACATCTCCAGCGAGACGGTGACATTCTTGGACGGTTAGGGGGTGAAGTGAGGCCAAAAGCACGTCCGTTCATCTAGACGTGGAAACCAGAGCCCTCCTTGTCCCAACTGCTCAGCTCTGCCTCAGACACGCAGACATCCCCTGGGGCCAGCTGGGAGGAGATGCCAGCTCATGCCATCGCTAAGCCTGTGAGGTCAGCAGCTAAAAATCACAGAGGGAGGCTGCGGGGGTCAGATCCACACAGCCTGGATCAGGAGTTGAAGGAGCTTCACCTTTTTATCAAAGCTAATGCTTCACATGCCATCGCAAGGTCCAAGACTTGCTGGTTGCACCCAGACAGATGGAGACCTATCACGCAGCTGAGCGGAGCTGCCCTCTGCTCTCAGCAAACCCCGCTGTCCAGCCGTCTTTCTACCACTGGGATGCTCAGGGGCAGGAAAGGGCAGCCGGCCCTCCACCTCAGGCCCCCCCTCACTAAACAAAACCACAACACTTTTCAAGGAGAATAACCAGCCAGCTGACACGGGCAGTTTCCACTTCGTGGGTAATTCTGACCACCTGAAATTCCTTTCCATTCTGATCACAAATAAACCCCAAATCTGTAGTTTTAATCCCATTTTGCCATTTTTTTTTAAAAAAGTCATCAAACTGCAGAGTTTCAGAAAAAAAAAAAATCTTTGCAGTTATAAATTTCAATTAAAAAGTTGAAATGGAACTGTGTTTTTTCATTCCCATACTAATAACTGAAGCTTTTGCACGTCCCACTGTACCAGTGATTGGTAGCGACAGCAGTAGCTCGTACCTTTTAAAGTCGTCGAATGGAAACTGAGAACCTACTGCGCTTCCTCTTTATACTGTAACGCTTTAACGAGCTTCGTATCAAATTGCTTCATTCTGCTACAACATCCAGCGGTTCAATTAGCATTAAGAGCTACCTCTGCTAACGTTTAAAATGTGATAGATGTTGCTGCTCATGTATTGTCCCTTGGCAGCAGCTGTAACGCACATTACATCTTAACAGCTTTGAGACTCAGTAAGCACATAAAGCATACACAAAAAACAAACAAAAATGAAGTTTTAAGATCTTAATGTTTGCTGCTAATTTAAAAATATTTTTAAAGAACTGATACATTTTTCTGAAGTTTATGATTTAAACCAGCATTCAGCACATGATATGTATTTACAGGGTTTGATGTGACCTGATACGGGATTACAGACACCATCCCTTGTTTTCCTGGAGTGAAAGCATTGCAGGACCCGTGTTCTCTTGGAAGCACTTACTATGTGTCTGGCAGCAAAGACACCGTCTACTATGGCACAGCAGAACGCAGCAATGACACCAAAGCTGATGAAGACGATCGATGCAACCAGCTGAGAAAGGAAAACAAAGCAAAGTATCATCTGCCTCTCCACAACCGAGTGTTTTGTGCCCTCTCCACAAGGATACGTAAACCACAGTCAATAAGCCCCTCAGGCAATCGATGACCCAAATTTTGCTCAGGCTGGTTTCATTGAAGGCGATGGGATGTGCATCTCAAAGGAGAGCGTCTGGTCCTGCAAGGCAGCTTTGGGCCAGACTGGTTCTCTGGGGACTTGATATTGTAACGCAAGTTTTTCCTGACTCCAAAGCCTAAACATAGGCTGAGGACACACCTCCTCTTCTGGCTGCTGCTGTTTTTAACTCTTCTCTGGAAAGAAAGGAGGGGATTTATTCTCTCCCCATTCTGGAGCGCTGTGGGGAGCTGCTTCTGTGAACACTTCCCAGGCTGTAAGGGCACAGGAGGCTGCTGTACGCGAACCTCTCTGGTGGGACGGTGCCTTCAGGAAACAACGCTTTCATGCACACGTAAGTACAAAACCATGAGACCAGAAGACCGGTAACCAGCCTACGCCATTGGTGTTGTGGACCCTTACAGCAGCCTGGCTGCCCTCCTCGGTGCCCGGTTGCTGGGAGCGCAGCCCATGAGGCCTCCTCTGGCTTGGGGGAGCTGCAAGAAGAGACATCTCCACCTTCAGCTCAAGGAAGGAAGACAGACAAGTCTGATCCTCTTCCACTGGTCCCATCCTGCCCATTCTTAAAATTAGGGCAAAAGCATTCAGAAGGGAAACCAGAAATACTCAAACCCCAACCCACGTATGAGAAATAGTCTCTACTCCCACTACGCCACATTAAACACCACCTCTGCCAAAGCGCCAGTGCTCAGCTGGGGGAGCCATGCTTGAGTGCCAACACGACCCCTCTCCTCGCTCCTGAGCGGCAGCTCAGCCGCTACCAGCAGGTTCTAGACCAGCTCATCGCAGACAGAGCTCCAAATACCAATCCCAATCCCCCTGCCAAAGCACATCGAGGGTATCGACAGGGCCACGGAGGGAGGGCAAGCGTGGCATTCAAACAGACAGGTTCACAAAGATGCAGCGTGGGGAACATCAGTATTTCAATTTAAATAACTGAAAGCTTTAGTGGATTTTTCCTGGTGGTTTTCCATAGTGACCACAGCCTTCAAGTGTGGGTCGCTGGCAGCTGTTAAAAACTGCTCTTCCACAAGTACAAAGGTGACTCTGGTCATCGGGAGTTTTCAGCAATAGTAAAAACCACTAATAGCACAAATACAAAAATAACAGTTAGGCTGGGCAGCACCAACAGATACATCAGGACTCCTGGCACAGGGATGTTTGTTTTAAAGCTCCTGGTGCTAAGTTTGCTTGAAAATCTTGGTTCCTGACACAAGGCAGCCAGTTCTCAGAAAGACAAGCCAAACCTCTTGACAAACACAAGCCAGAAGGATCCTATATGTATTTTTAAAGTATCTTAGGATTTTTAGGTTAATCACACTGTTTTTACCTAAATCTCCCTCAGTGAACGCAGACCTTCCTCCAGCAACATCCACGTGCTGACCAGGTCAGCTTCAGCAACGAGTGGAGACGCAGGAGGGCTCACCTGGGACAGTGGAAATGGTCCCTGCACAATTACTTACTTCAGTTGGCTTCAAAATGAGAGAATGAGGCAAGTATTCAAGACGTACACTGTTCTACTGCAAATAAAAACTGCACCAGTGCACAGAGCAGACCGTGAGGTTAACTCCATGACCATATGAACTAGAACGTGGTCACTAGTAACAAGCTGTTACTGGAATATTAGATGCTGTGCCACAAAGTACTTGCAGATGGCAGCAGGTGACAAGTTTTCCAGGATCAGGTCCTACACTGGGACCCTGCTTCTGTCAGCTGTAGGCACCAGCATTTCCTCCCCACTCAGACCCACAGCATGTCCACACCCGGATCACAGCTTGCGCTACCCATCGTCACACTCTTTCACTACCGCAACCAGTGCAACCACACAAGGGGAGAGAGCACAGCTTCTGCCAGTCTCGGTGGAAAAAATGGGTTTTATGGCTTAGGTTATTTTGTAGCAAGTTAAGTTTTTCTCTGTACTGTCCTTTGTTTCATACATACATGAAATAGGATATTCTCCCAAAATAGCATGACCCTTGGAGATGGGAAGTGAGCCAAATGCTAAATATATACAATTAGGGTATTTGTCAGTCGCCCCTGCTTGCAGAGAGGAGCTGCTAATATGAGTATTTAAAATAATACAAGGTTAATGATGATATTTTTGTAACAGTACTAGGACATAAGGATCTAGTGTTAGAAAGGGGTTTGCTCACTTAATTTACAGTTTCCTCTCTCTCAGCTGGGGCAAGAAAAGCTTGAAAATCAAACACTGAGACTTTATGACAAAGAAAATCAAACAGCAAATAAAACCATACAAATTCATTTTTAAAATCCCACAGTTTTCAACTGATCTCATGATTTACTAAAAAGATTTTTGATTTGGGCTTGACAATACTGTTAGTGTAGCAGGCAGAAGTCCCTCTCAAGGGCTGTGTGGTATTAGCGATCGGTCTTCGCTTGGCTAACTCCTGCCAAAGTCAGCTGCACGGGGTAGCATTCGGACAAGAACAGCCAAACTGGGTTCAAGTAGCGCAGGAACCACGAAGCAGGAGTGTCCTGGGCTGAGATTCCCTCTAGGCCACGGTCCAGCAGCAAATGGGCTGTGAAGCTGTTGGTTATTACTGTTCCATGGCGTGGATGACTGTCACAAAGGCACGGAAAACATTGACTCCTCACTTGAAAACTGCTGAGTGGGCAGCTCGGGTGTAAGGCAGGTGGGTGGGCAGCATCACTGGGCAGCTGGCCCTCCCTGGGGGGACAAAAAGCTCTCTCTGTGGGAAGCGCAGACGCGCAGCATGAAAGCCAATACGCTCAAGTGGGGAAAACGAGAGGTCTATTCCTGTCAGCAGGCTGGAGAGAAGCGAGGAGTGCTGCTTCAGGTTAGCTGTCCCCATCAGCCACACTGGCTTGCCCAGCTCCTCACGCTCCCCAGCCAGCTTCTGGGCAGAAACACGCACGAGAACAAGGCAGCAGAAGTTGCTTTTAGCTCTTCCTGCCATCGCTGGGGAGCAGCTGCATAACAAGCAACACTGAGACTGCCTTTTAGCAAACTAGGACACTGGGGAAGTTCACAGAAGATAAAAAAAAATTAATTCTGCACTGTCAGTGATATTACAGAAACATGTAACAGACAAAGCTGCCACGGTAAAGTGGTCCTGGGCAAGGAGAAGATGTGACTAAAGCACGGGGGAAGTAAGTGACGGGTACGGCACGTCCTCTCTGCAGTCAGAGCAGACACGCTGGATGCCAAGCAAGGCAGCAGTGACGTAATCCCTGCAAAGCTGGGTCATGTGTGCTTTTTAGGACACAAAATAGAGAGGTGAAAAGAATAAGCTTTTGGAGGTAGCCAATGGGCTACCCAGGGCTCTTTGGAATAAACAAACAAGTCAAGTCAGAGCTGCGTTGTCACTCATGGGCACTCCTGTGAGGAATGCAGGACTGGCATAACACGGTCATTGCTCAAGCAGACGCTGACATCCTGCTGGTACACGATGAGCAACAGGCTTGGAAACCCTGCTAGGACAGAAAGAGCAGGACATGTTGCTCTTGCACAGCCAGGGTGAAAACAATAAAAAATAGCCACTGGGAAACTCCCCTCCCCTGCACCCTGTCTGACTGGGGGAAAGGCAGTTTTTCACTCCTACAGGGTCTGTCTCACCCTCTTCCTCCTGCTCTGCAGGGAGCACGCTATTTGCAAAGCAAAGGGCAAGGCAGCCCAGCCCAGCCTATGGATTAGAATCACAGAATGGTTTGGGTTGGAAGTGACCTTAAAGATCATCTCATTCCAACCCCCCTGCCCTCAGCAGGGACACCTTCCACCAGACCAGGTCACTCAAAGCCCCATCCAGCCTGGCCCGGAACACTTGGCCCTCTGCAACCTCATACGAGGAAGGCTGGAGGGATCCCACTGCCAGAGTACGGGGCAACTTCCAGGGAGGGGGATCGCAGCTGCTCTCCGGGAGAGCCAAGGGAGGCAGACATGCCCACAGGGCTCTCCAGGAGCTGGACTCTACCTCCCCACACGCTACCTCTAGCCAGCCATATGTGGCAAGCAGAGAAAACAAGCTAGGGAAGATTGAGCTCAACAGCGTGCCAGGACTGCATCAGGTACTGACTTTTTTTGATCTCTCTCCACCTACACGTCTTCCTAAATTGTCCCAAAAGACTTCCCCCCTACCCTAAGCCCTGTTACTGACACCTCCAAGCACTACAGCCCCTACCTTCAGGCACAGGCAGGAGGATGAGGGGTTTGTGAAACAGTATCTGCAAGACATGTTTAGGGGCCATGAGAGACCCAGCCAAGTCCACACAAGTCTCCGCTTGCCAAAGAGGGTAATCTGGGCCAGCTCTGTTCCCACTGCACAGCGAGATCCCCTCCCACCCTGGCACAACCTCAGTTGTTATCATAGCAGCAGCGCTGGTCTCATCTGGCTTGCGCTAGCTGCATGTTCACTGCCCATCTGCTCTCTTCTGAACGTTGCTCCCATGGGATGGGACGCCAGAGACCTGCCTAGACAGTGGCTGCCCAGCCCCAGCACACAAAAGCCTCCTCCTAGCAGGAGGAGGGAACCAGAGAGCACTGTGGTCCACACATCTGGTCTAGCTAGCATCTTCTGTGCTTCTCAGCTGCTGCTTTATAGCACGTAAAGTCTGTTTTCCTTCCTACTTGAAAAGGTCCTTGTTTGGGAACAAGGACCAACAACACATACGTTAATCAGCAACAACAGAGAAGTTGGTTGCTTTTCAGTTACACCAGTCTTCATGCTTTTCGTCATGTCAATTATCTTGAGTGATTTATTCTCCAGACATATCTCAAGCAGAGAGCTCGGAGCACTCCTGTCCTCAGGAAGAACTTTCTGCTGGGCCCTGTAAAGGCTTTCTCCTCCAGTCTCTGGGTTGCCAGTTACATCACCTGCTTCATCATCTTCTTTATCCTTTGCTTAAAATTAAAAAGTGGCCAAAAGCAATTTTTGCAGAGCCCCAAGCCTCTATGAATTTATTTGAAAATATTTAAAATAAATGTATTGTGTTTATGTTATTTACCATGTTGCGTATCACATACCGTGACAGCTCCACAGAAAAAGCACTGGGCATGAGTCTGTGAAGCACTGACTGTCCTGAAAACTCCAAACACTCAATTTCAAGTCCTTGAAAAAATAAAATCCCACCAAGTTAAATGAGACTGTGTATAGTCACTTTGTGCTTCCTGGAGCATTTTTTTTTTTTAATTTAAAAATATCAGGGTTAACAGCCTTATTCTCCTGGGCTGCCAGAAACCACCTCTAGTTCTCAAGAGGTATGCAACACCACCCTGGAATAGCTAGGAAAACCTGTAACACTCTTTACGCACAAAATCTGAGTTGCTGTCGTAAAAAAAAAAGGTTTTATAGTGAACTTACCATTTGCCTTTTGTTTTCTATCAAGTTTGATCCAATTATTCCAAGAAAGGACCCAAAACCAAGCTGAAAAACAACATATTGTTAGCATTTAGATCAGGATGATATCCAACATATTTTACACACAGACAGAACACAAGTAAATCCAGAAGCAGCAAAAGAACATACTGCAGATGTGTGAGCACCCTCCCTTCAGCAAGGAGTCAGTGGAGTCTCTCACTAGGAGAACTATCAAGTGACACTAAAAGCGTGTGTAGAAACCAAAAGGATGAGTTTTGAATTCCATCCCCTCCCCAGTGATGCTGAGAAATGGCTGGTGGATGAGGATATGCATCGGTGTCTTGAAACAACCCTACCAACACTCAGGAGCCTCCAAATGCAAACCTAGCAGGACCACCACATCACTAGCATCTGCAGGACCAGGCTTTCATAACCTCACCAAGGGTGTGAGCAATCACCTAAGTGTTCAACTCAGAGAGTCCCTTAATGTGAAGTATAAGGGAGAACCATACTCAGGAAGATTTAGCAGTTTTCTGCCTCCTACTCCTCTTTCATTTCCAGGGGTGAGGATGCATCAACCAGGGTCTTCTACCAAAAGAGCTCATGCCAGTCCAGCCAACAGAATAACACAAGCATCTTTTCTTGCTGCCATACCTGACAACGCTGTTCTTTTTTCAGCTCAGGGAAGTCAGCCAGGAGCGTGACTTCCCACCTCCTTTCTCATAGCTTTGAGCTATTTAGCTGCACTAAATAGAAGTTTCTAGGACAGAGCACACCTCAGCCAGGGCAGAAAGAGGGACTTCAACCAGGATCCACAGACTACAGGGAGAGATGGAGACGTACTGTGTCACACCGAGAAAAGTCTTCGATCAGTGTAGGGCATATCCAACTCCACTTCTACGGGTCAGCAAAATGAGAAATGCTGGAAAAGTCCTACCGTTGGACTGGTCATATTAAGCAGGTACAAATCCAGTCAATAGACTAGGGGGACAGTGAAGAGCTGAGCGAGAACACCAAATAACTGGGCAGCTCCTCAGGAAGCAGAATAAGGCACGAGACACGCTGCAGTGAATCAAGAATGAGTCATCTAACCTAGAATCGATATTTAAGATCCAGGAACAGAAAACAAAGGTTTAATAAATCCGTTACTAACAAGCAGAGGCATGTGCAGAGATTAGCAGACACGAACGCGATGAAAAGTTGGGCTTGAATCTTCCCCCGCTCTGCTTAAGCCCAGAAACATTTGGTGCAGTGCTGTGGGCAGCGAGGGCTGCTGGCTCAAACGGCAGGGATTGAAGTGGAGCAGTCGATCAGGCTGCTGCTTCCCAGCTGCCTGCCTTGAGCTCTGAGCTCTCGGAGATCGTCGTCCCCGTATCAGGGACAAAACACCATGGTGGGACGCACAGCAACGAAGCCAGGTGCTGCTTAATGCTGCTGCTCTCTGCAGGCAGGGCAGAGCCGGGGCATTGCTGAACCGCCCCAAACAGATCTGCCAGTGCTTCTGGGCTTATTATTTCGCTCAGCTTGAGCAAGCAACAACCCCCACCTTCCCTAAGTAACAGGGGTTTTCCAGCTCAATTCCAGGCTCAAAACCTGGGAGATCCAGGCATTAACAGCAACACGGATCCAGCACTATTTTCAGTCTGGTGATGCTCAGCAGCAAGAAAGTTGTGTGGCAACACACACCTAAGGCAAATGCTCAAGAAAACGTTTTGTGCCCTTTGAGCTTGATCCAACGTATTTAAGAGAAACATCCACGTGGTGTTTCAGAGCAGCCTCGAACCAAGAGGTGAAATACTTAGATAATTCAACATAATTAAAAAAGAAGAAATTAGAGCAAGTCTGTACATTCAATGGGTGAAGACCAAATAAATCAGTGGATTCTCATTAATTAATGGGAATTCTCATTGCATTAAAGGGAAAACCACTCATTACTCTACTAAGATCTCTTTGTCCCATCCATAATCTGTGTCAATTGCATCACATGCTTGCTGGTGGATATGATCTCCTGGGATGTCCGTCTGAAAGGAGGACAGGACACAAAATGAACATGCTTTTCCAGCATAAAGCCCCAGGCCAACATGCTTGACAAGGAACCATTACTGAAGAGGTTTGCCAGTCAAAGCCTAAGAAAGGTCAGTCATTTGCTGGAAGCTGGTGTGACTTGGAGATGACACACACATCTCACAGAGCCTCACTTCCACAAGGGTGCTTGTCCTCTGCACCTGACGGTTATTCTTGTCTGCCAGGCATCACTCTGGGCTCCCCAGGTCAGCCATCCAGCCACAGGTGAGGATATCTCCCACAGTCAGGGTGTTCACAGATGTAGTCATGAAGGTGTCAGTGGTCATGGAGGAGGGTGAAGGCAGCTTGGCTACAGAGCACATCATTGCACCCTCTGCTTCAGCTCCTCCAGTTGCATCAATGAGGAACTGCACTGCTTGGAAAGAAAAAGAAAAAAAAAAAATCCCTGAAATCCCCCAAAACTCCAACCAAACAAAATCCCACTGATGCATGGAAGCTCGAGCACTGAGCATGGTGCTTGGTTCTGTCCTTCCTCAGGAGCAGAGGCCTGGGAAGATAATCCCCCGCATCAGACAGCCACTTCTTTGCATGTTTCCTCCTTGCACAAGAGGTGTTTGCCCAAGACACACAAGTTAAAGGAGGAAAGAACAGTGCATTAGGCATGGCAGCAATGAGACATCTGATGTGCCATGAGATCATTCCATCCATGATCTGGTCCACACACGGAGAAGTCGCTCAGCACATGAAGAGATTTCTGGCTCTGTCTTGTCCTTACCAAGGCTGGGTGCTCAGGGTACAACTAATGGTGGTGCACCTCTAACAGTGCACAGAAACCCCCGATGGAGATGCAGACAGGCCTAACACCCATGCGAAGTTCTAGATGACAAGACCTGCAAGGAGCTGCTTCTTTGGGGCTGTGGAAACCACCTGCTTGGGGACAACTCACCAGGTACTCGTGCACCACAGCCAGGCCTTTTTCCACAGTAAAGGGAGAAATCCCAGCTTGTTACAAAACATGAGCTATTTTTGGCACCTGCTGAAGCGTCCAGTAGCACAATGAAATATTTTCCTGTGCAGGGAGACAGGCAAGGTCGTCACACGTTTCCACACAGTGGGTTAATGAACTCCCTGAGAGGGGGAATTTGGTGACAAACACAAACTGTCAGGTTGCCTCTGAATAAAGTAACTCAACGCCCTTCCCAAGACCAGGAATTCATTAATTCCTTGAATAAACTGAGTCTTACAGAAGCGAAGTGATGCGGACATCCCCGGAGCACAAATAGCACAAGAGATGTCAAGGGGACGTGACCACAGGCTCCACCCATCTGCATCAGCATGCAGGACCTTCTCTGAAGCACGAGGTTCAACTCAGGCTGACAGAGCGTAGGCTACGGGCAGAGAGTTTGAAGCCAGCCTGTTACCTTTCTCAACACCTTCCTTTTAGTCTTCTCGTTAAAAAAGATCAGGCCTAAATGCAGGAGTTACTGGGACAAGCCAGAAAGCCAGTCCTAAACTGAAGAGGACCAATGCAGTCTGGAACACAATGTTCCACACTAATGACTGTAGAGGGGCTTTCTTCAGTCACAGAAGAGCTTGTCCGCAGAGAAGTGTACACCTCCCCGAGATCAGCAACGTGTGGCAAATAAAGCAAACCGCAATAAGGCAAGAACAAGTCTCCACCTAGTTATCTGGACTGGCTTTAAGCCTCCAGCTTCGAGGCTCCAAGCTGAAACGCACAGCACTCCACAGCTGTTACACCAGGAGCCTCTAGCTGGGGGCTGCAGTTACACTCAACCTCCTACGACACCTCATTTGCCTGCAGCTCAGTCCTTTTTGTGCTTCTTTTTGAGCACATCTCAGACACGCACAGGAACAGACCAGGACTTGCTTTCCAGCTCGTGTCAGACCTTTACTCATGCCGAGAGGGGCATGATGTACTTGCTCCTTATGCTTCTGCAGGAGGTTATACATCTCCTGTCAAGAAGGCTGGGCACCAGTGGTTGTCTCTAAATTAAGCCATTTAAAGCGACAAGATTGTCCTTTCCCATTTTCATCTGTTGATAACAAAAAAAGAAGAAATGGATGTGCTAGCTGCTTTGATGTGCATGCTCCCCTGGCAAGCCGCCACAGCTATTGCTAACGCGCTTCTCCTCATTCAGGGACTCTGGATCGTTAAAACACTTCTGCAAGTGAACTTCATGACCACGAGTTCACGTGAACAGTATTTAAAGACCTGGTCTCTCAACTGTTCTTGGCACCTATAGTCCTTCCTTTCCTTACTTTTGCCTGGCGTTAACGTGATGCACGCAAACAAAGAAGCTCTAAGGTTGCTTTGACTGACGTAAGACCTATTTATCTGTCTCACCGTTACCTCAAAGGCATGTTATTGCCTAAGCTCAGAGGAAGCTGCCACTTGGATGGGATTTTTGCATGGGAATGAGCAGCAGGTGCAAAATAATAATAAAACAAATAAATCAAATGGCAATGAAGTAGCTGAGCACAATGTTCAGGACAAGATCACCCTTTACAACATTCGCAGCATTACAAGGGACTTTGTAGGCAATAAGTTTTCTAGACCTACCTAGGAGTTCTATACTTACAATAACCCCTGGGTAATAACCTCCAACAGTCACATTTTGGGTTCTTGTTGTAGCAGCTAGGCCCACCGTTAGAATTAATACTGACACAATGAGGAGAGTCACAGTTACGTAGAGGGAATTTCTTTTTCTTCTATTGAACGACCCTAAAAACACACATACACAACAGAATTTGCTGATTCCATCAGGGGACAGTCACGGTACCGCAAATTTCTCCTCCCACCGCCAACCACATTGCGGCGAGTTTTCTTTCTTCTAACTGAGAATATTTTTGGGTTTGGCTGTCGCTTTTCACCTTCACTAACATGCTTTATCGAGCGTCACTAGGGCATCTGAATTCCCAATCACTTATCGTTGCTCTGACACAGATGGAGAGAGCCTTAAGAACTTTGCAAAGCTCATTTGGATACATCGGAGCCTCCCAGCCCCTCTGGCCTGGAGCAAGTGACCTAATGAGAAATATTACTGTTAGGCATTTATATATTTTCTGATCTGTCTACTTACATCAAGCTAAATAACCACATAGCATGCTAATTATTTTGAGGAGGGAAATCTTGGCTGCAATTGTATCATAAGGCATCCATAATTTTCCCCGTAAACGAGCCATCATCAGGAACAGCCACCTCTCCTCCTCCTGTAGTATCATCTCTACTTTCAGCAAGGGCTAGGTATTTTTAGATGCTTGAATAATGAATTTGTGGATTAGTAAAACTCATCTGCAGCTGCCTGATTATGTTTTTTTTTTTTCTTTTATATATTTATAGATCTCCCAAATGAGCATAAATATGAAACATCAGCCAAGTGGAAAGCTGGCTGCGACATTACACTCAGGAACATCTTCAGGCGTGTTTGTTCAGTGCGTGCTCTGACACCTCTCCATCACCTTGTGGAACAGCCCTTTTGCTTATATTTCACACATTACGTAGGCACAACCCAGCACCCATGAGAGCGGCTGGTAGGATAACAGACTGTGACGGTCCCCTGTCGTGCTCCCTGTGGGCTGCTGGGCCACCTCAAATTCCATCCCTGCAGCCTGGGACTCTTCAATGCACCCCGGGAGCAGGCGAAGGTACTTCCCACCCCAGAGGCCCCCAAATGATGTGCGTGCTACCAGCACTTCTCAGGGCGTTTCAGAGAAGGGCAGAGATGTGTCCCAGGAGCTAGGAGCTGCTTCCACCATCGCTGAGCGTATTCCCTAAAGCAAACCATGCTGGGAACCCCCACCCGAGCTGTTCAGGGGCTCCCTGACAGCCTGTCCGTGCTGAGACAAAACACCTGCAAGAAAGGCCGAGAGGAAAGACTCAGCCAAGCCAAACACAACCTCCTTGTCCAAATTCTACAGAGAGAGGAGCACACCAGGCAGCTTTCTGTCCTGAAGATGTAAGCCCCAGGTGCCCACAGGCCCTTCTTTAGGGTCTGCGCGTATTTGCAGCACAGCTGGAGAGATCTTCTCACCCTAACAGCTATACAGACACATGCTGGCACAAATTATCTCCCTTCCTCCACAGGGAAAAGTGCAGCAGCTCCCACTCCGACCTGTCCCACCAGCCGTGCTGCTGGCAGGAGCGCTCCCTCTCTGTGATGGTCCATGCTCTGGGCTGGCACAGCTGCCACGGCCGTGGGGCTGGATCATTTCACCCACATCAACCAGATGAGCTCGGAATCACAGACAAGTCCTAAACTTGGGGCTTAAAACCACGACAGCCCAACACAAGGAGAGGAAAGGCAAGAGAGGTTTATAAAGAAAAGCAACATCCTTTTTGACTGAGCAGTGTCTCCGGAAGGAAAGCTCTCCATCCACAAACCTTCTGTGACCGCACCACTGGGACATCACTGGCTCTACGAGCAAGGAGCCTGACAACTAGTTAGTCCTCAGCTGGAATGAATTAGCTAGACAGTTACTAATTGCAAACAAAATTAAATTAAATAACTGCTAGAGCACCCTAAGATCCAGGCTGGATCTTTTATCAGTGATTCTTAGTTTTTCTATGACATTTTTTTACAGGATGGAGATAAAGGTACACAACTGTTTGCTGTAGGTTGCATTTGGTGGTAATCTCTTTATTTTCCTAAATTTGCCAAATAAGTTAATAACATAAAAGCATTCAAAATTCATCAAGATATTAGGCCATTCTGTATGTATTGCCTCCCAAATACTATAGTTTGTGCCAAGCCCCAGTTCCAATGTAATCATTTAAACGCAAGTGTCACATAAATATTTTCAAATATCAAAGCACTGGGACCAAAGGTTTAGCTGAACAAAACTTCAGAAACTGGAGAAAAAATTGCTACTTCTTACAAAGATTAGTTCTGAAAGGAGGGAAAGAACGGCAGACCACCCAACTTCTGATTACTACTTCAGTTTGGCTGGCAGGTGAGCAGAAGATAAGTCAAACCAGCCGTATGTTCCTTACACAGCTTCAACTCTCTGCGGTTAGGCTGTGTGGGTGCGCAGACGTTTGCGTGCCACGCAAAACCACCCTGCAGAGGACACCTGAGAGAGCACCGTGGGTGCACAAGCACGGTGTTTACACACACAGTCAGGATTCCTGCACTTCCATCGGAGATGCTTCCAAAAATTACAATGAAAAAAACCTGCAAAATGTGCTATTTTCCTCAAAATTAGAGTATTTTGTAGCACCGTTACTGCAGGAAAACACTCTAAAAGAAGCAGCTTGAAACACTGTTTAGGGATTCCAAACTCATTTCAGAACCACCATGTTTTCCACTCTTACATTTCTACGTCGTTTCCCAGCTCACAGCGGGCACACACCAACATGCAACACAGAAGTGAAAAAAAAAAAAAAAAAAAAAAGGGTTCCAACTGGAAAATTTCTGAAAGCTTTTCAATATTCCTTATAAGATAAAAAAAAAAACCAAAAAACAACAAACAAAACCTAAATGCTTTTATTCCAGGTCCTAACAAAACCAACCATAATCCTTTAACTTGATACTGGAGAGAGACGCAAAATTGAAGAGATAATGTGATTATCTCTACTTCAGCTCTGTACTGGGACACTAATTACGTTTTTTTCTTTCTCTGAAAACCCATTATTTTTTAAAGTGTATATTAAGAAAGTGGTTTTTTACTTCTGTAAGGATGCCTGCAGCTGCTTCAGCATACATGGACTCGTACTCAGTACCTCCACTGACAGCTGCTGGAAGGGCTGCCCTGGCAAAAATGAATTTTTGCTGAAAGTATTCCCTTGTTAGATCGTTTTCCTCTTTACTACTCAGCCTGGTACAGTTTTACACACAGAAGTGGAGCTACGACAGCTTTGCTATCTCTGCTTTTAAGAGATAGTAATGACCTTTTCTCTGTGATTTATCCAAATTAGATACCTCAAAACTTGCAGTGCTTACCTCAACGTGAGCATACAAGGTGTTTTGAAGCACTGTGCTTAACTCTATGAGGAAATGTAAATAAATTAATGCTATCTATACTTTGGCTATTCATTTTGCTAAAACGTCACTCAGAATGCAGACAGGCTTCAGAAAGATTATTTTTATCTGAAGCCTCAGAAACATCTTGTTATAGTTGCCATGTATAAGCCTGCTCTAGAAAAAAGGTTGTAGCAGGTTTTCCAGATTACTTTAAAAGTTTGCAGTAATACATATCTTTGTACTGCCGCCTATTTACTCATTTTTTTTCCTAATTATCAGAAAAAAACCCAGACAAGATGGCACAGAAACAGCACCGATTTCTCCATCTTGTTCTTCGAGGGGGGGAAAAAGCCACAAACGAAGAATAAGTGCAAAGCAGTCCAAGGAAGCCAGCTTTAACTTCTACCCTGGGAGCACCGGGGGCAACCCTCCCCCAGCCGTTCTCCTTCCCAACCTTTCTCCTTTTGTTCCACTTTTCTCCTAAAAAAGCGGCAGCGTGCCCCCAGCCGCACTCTAACTGGGGGCCTTGCTGGCGGGCCCACGGTGGGGAGGGGTCTGAAGGCGCCGGGGTGGCTCATCTCCTGCGCGGGTGGGTGGCAAAACGGCAATTAGCAGCTGGTGCGGAGCGGTCCGAGGGATGCTCTGACCTAATTAGGGAGGTGCGGGACATTCCCTCCCCGCTCCAACGGACGCTGCGGGGACTGGGGGCTGCGGAGGCCGGGGGCTGCGGGGGACGGGCAGCGAGCCGCCCCCTCGGGGGTCTGGGCCGCAGCCCCGCAGCAGGGCGGCGCGGCCCCCGCGGGTGACACCGCGCCTGAACGGGCAGGGGAGCGGGACCGGGGGAGGCGAGGGGCGGCCCGGCGGCTGCAGCCCCCGGCCGCGGCGGGAAACCGCTCTGGTCAGGTCCGGCCCGGGCGGCGCCCCCAGCCACCCACCCACCCCTCAAAATGGCCGCGCACCGCGCGCACCCCCCTCCCCGGGCCGGCGGGGCCTCCCCTCAGCCCCGCGGCACTCACCCACGGAGTCGGGCAGGGCCACGCCGGCCGGGCGCTGCTGAGTCAGGGACTGCCGCATCCTGCCGAGCCGCGGGCCCCGCTCCCCGCCGCAGCCCGCCGGGCCACGGCGGCGGACAGAGCCCCGGCAGCGCCTGCGCGCTGTGGCGGGAGCGGCGGGGCCGGGGGCGGGGCGGTGCGGTGCCTGCGGGTCTCGGCGGGAAGGGCTTTCTGGTGCCGTTCCTCCCAAAATGACTGCTCAGCCCCCCCCCCCTCCCCGGCGCGCGTGTGGAGGGGTGGGTCCGCAGGCGGAGCTGGCACCGTTCTGCTGGGACCAGCGGGGTGACTGTGCCCCAGGGAGGGTTTTTTTGAGGGGGAGGGATAAAATCCCTCATCTCCAGGGGGTTCCCGGCGCTGGACCCCCCCAAAGCCTGAGGGGCTCAGCATCCCCCTGGCACTGGGTCTCCCCGTCTCTTCCCCAACCCCTTTGCAGCCCAGCAGCCCCCACTCCACCTCCAGCCCCCTCTGCGCCAGGCCGTTCTGTCCCTCGCCAAACATCTCCCCGCACCCCTCTGTTCCCCCATCTCCCTCCCTCCTGCGGCGCTGAACCCCAGAGCGGGGCTGGTGGCAGTCCCACAGCCACTGGCCCCGTTTTTGGCGCCCTGAGGTCTTCACATGGATGGTGATGCCATTGCTGCCTGTGCCCCGTCCCATGGAGGCAGCACCCCCAGGAGACCCTGTGAGCCCCCCACGTCTCCAGCCAAGGAGCCAGGGCCAGCCCTCAACCTCTGTTTTCCATACTGCGTCTGTAAAACGGGGATAAAAGCATCTTCCCAGCAGGCTTCATAATTGCTTGTAAATCACTTTATTGCTCTGGTCTGAGAGGTGCTAAGTGCAAATCATGTAATTATTTCAAGCCAAAGCATATTTCATCAAGTTAAAAGAAGCTAATCCTATCTCTGCTTCAAAAACCCCACATTTTTATTGGATAAGAGCCTAATTACCAGCTTCTCCTGGGAAAAAAAGAGAAAGCGTACCCTGACAGCAGTGCAAGAGGCAAGTTACAAATGCCCAGATCAATTAACAGCAGGGAACATGTTGCCTCCAGAGAAAACAGCGGTTATTTACCTCGGATGAACTGGAGGAGCCCAGTTCTCACTGCCTGTGTCCCCCGGGGCAACGGGGCTGGCATTGGCCCCCTCCTGCTCCCTGCCATTGATGTAGAGGATGGGGTCTCGGCTCCCTCCTTTGCTCCATGCCAGTGCTGGTCTGTGTGGCAGCACAACCGCTGCGACACGGTGCACGTGTCCCTGGGGAGCTGCTGGTGCCCCACAATTGCTCCAGCCAAATTAAATCCCTGTGCCCCACCCCTTGTTCGGGTGGGAAACTCTCTGGCTCCCGAGGCCCCAGCCCAGCCGGCGAGAGCCAGCCGTGAGCATGGCTGCCTACGGGCCTGGCCGCGGGCTGGCACTGGTACCGAGCCAGCCCTGTCTGCATACCTGGTAGCAGGCGCACGGCAGCCCTGGCCAACTCAGCGCAGACCGGGGCAGCTGCCAGACCTTTTTTTTCCCCGCTGTGCCCGTTTATTAGCACAGCCGGTGAGTGGCTTTCAGCCACGCTGAGGAGAGGAAAGGGAGAAATGGTGCTTTGCCTGTTTGGACGGTGGGGTGCAGCCCTGCGGGAGCCTGGCATGGACAGCCTCGTGTCTCCGGGCAAAGCCCCAGCCTGGGGTGAGGCAGTTTTCCCCACTGTTGAGGCCTGGCTTTCCCGTGAAGGGAACGGTCTCCGGCCCTGTTGGAAACCTGCCGAGGGAATGAACTGGTGGATGGTGCCGAGCTCCCACTGGGACAGACGGTGTAAAACAAGCCCCACTGTTCCTCGAGAGCTGCATGGGGCGCAGCCAGGATCGGGCAGCCCTCACAGGCTGTTCTTACGCTGCTGGAGCCATTCCAGGCACTGCTGCAAGGCTGGCCCAACACCGGTGCCCCGTCCCCCAGCTGCGCCCCGGCAATCCCACCACGCCAGCCCCATGCAGCAGCGAGACTCCAGCACACACCCCCTGTGCCCCTAATGCACCATCTTGTGCCCGTAATTTACTGATGGGGGAAAACCTGACACTCCCCGGCCCTGATCCGCAGGGTGTGACAGCAAAATGTCCCCCTGGATGTTGTCTCGGTGGCCGTGGCCAGCTCTCACAGCCGGGTTCAGGATGCCGACGCTGCGCGCTCCCGCCTGCTGTCTCAATTTGAAGGGATAAATATAGACCTGCCCCTCGCACTACCCCTTCACTGCAAATGAGACTTTGCAAGCGTTAACCACGGCCCCGCCATGACTGACAAGCACATGTTGACGCGCGCACGCGGCTGTCGAAAGCCCTAGCGATTTGCCGATGTTTATTAACAACTACACAGTCTCCCCGGGGGCAGAGAGCCTGGCTTCCCCATGTAGGGCGCTGGCTGACATTGATGGGGACTCGAGCGCGGGGCAGGATGCTGTGAGGGTGCTGCAAAGGGCACCAGATGCCAGGGGGCTCAGGACAGGATCCTGTTGCGTTGAGCTCACCCCTTTTACGAAAGCAAGTTATTTTTTGATCTGCTCCTGAACGCTGAAGTCCTGCAGGGTAGGGAGGGAAAGCAGCGTGGCTCCTCTCAGACAGGCAAAGGTCTTGGCGCAGCCGCACTCACTCAGCCTTTTTGGGGGGTGCTGTGGGGCTGGGGAGCTGTGCTGGGGAGGGGGCTGTGCCTGTGGGTTGCTGAGAGCTGGGGCGATATGTTACCCATGATGGGGCCAGTGCTGCTCAGCTCAGCTCTGGGCTCCTGTGGTGCTAACACTCAGGTTTCTCTGCATTTCCCACCCAGGGACGGACGGGAACGCCAGCGCCGGGGCCATGGATGGCCAGCACGGGAGCCCCCACCAGAAGGCGGTGAGTCTTTTGGGGGCTGCTGGCCACCCTCTGAGAGGCGAGGTGGGAGCTGCTGCCAAGGACTTGCTTCGTGGCTGATAAATGTAGCTACTTTGCTTTAGGAAATGCTGTTTCGTCCCTCAGGCAAAGTTTAAGCACTCTGTACTGAGAGGGAAGGGGCAGCAGGGGGTCTGGCTGGTGGTCCTGGGCAGAGAGAAGGGCTAGGAAGGACGGGGACACTGGGGCATGGGCGATCTTCTGCACACCTGGCTTTCAGCAGGTTAAGAGCTGAGACGGTGAGGGGCAAGGATGGGGGAACAGCCCTGGCCTCCCTCAGGGCACCCCTGACCGTCCATCCACACAGCCTGATCCCACCATGGATCAACCCCAGCTGTGCTTCACCGCCCAGAGTCACCCCAGCCGCCATGGCGGGCAGCAGCCCAGGGCTGTCCAGCGTCCCAACAGGTCCCACCATGGCTGTGCCCCCTCCCTACCCCGACATGCTCCTACCCCAGCTCCTGCCGCTCTTCCTGCCCCTTGTCCCAGTGCCAGGGACTGCTCCGAGACCATCTCTGGTCCTGGGCTTGAAGATAAAACACCTGGGAGGTGCTGCAATCCAGAGCTAAGCTAGTGCCCTAGCTCAGGGACCTCTGTCAGACTCCCTCCGAGCAGCCTGAGAAAATGCTTCCAGGACAGCTGCCGGTGGCTCTTTTCTTTAACGGAGAGGAGAGCAGGAGGAAGGAGAACTCCTCCTCCTCCTTTTCCATCACTTGCTCCTCTGCGGGTGTCCTGGCAGCTGGAGGCCCCCACACCTCCTCTCCCACATCCCTGCTGGTGACTCATGCTGGAGCTGCTGCTTCCTTGCTCCGAAATCCTCCGGTTTGATCCGTCCTGGATGGTACAGGGCTGTGGCTGTGGAAAGGCTCCAGCCGGGGTGCGGGACCCAGGCCAAGCATTGCTTTCGCTGTGCAGGCGGCCGCGGGCATTTTGCCAGCAGCAGGGCTCTGACACAGGCGTGCTCCCAGAAGAGCCCCACTGGGTCCGATCGGGGCGATCAGTGGGGTGGTGCTGGTTTGCAAACCCCCTGGGTCTGGCCTAGGCTCTCCAAGGCACAAATTCAGGCTTTGGAGTCAGTACTCTCCCCCCATTCTCACTGTTTGGCAGTATTTCTGTGTCTGAGCAGAGTTTAATCCCCCCTAACTGGAAGGTGTTTCCAAGCCAGACTTTCTGCCAAGCTGTCGGCCGCTTCTCGGCTGCCCCCGGCTGACCCGTGGGCTGTAAATATCTCCCTTGTCGGTCCTGGCTCCAACAGGTGCCCGCGGCCAGTGGGTTTCCATGGCCCTCAGCGCAGACATGGGGCGATCACGCCGGTGCAGCTGCTGCGGGGCCGTGCTCGCTACAGGCATGGTGGCCTTGGGGAGACATGGCCAGAGCAGGCAAAAGCAGCCCTGACGCAGCCGGGAGCGGCTGAGCCCAGCGGCAGCGTTCGCATTAAAGCGCGGGGAGGCGAGGAAGCCATCCAGATCTCAGCATCACCCCTTCTCCCTGGCAGCGCCTGGCCCAGCCTGAGCTCAAAGCAAGTTCTGCACCCCCCCCACCTTGCTGCCTGCTTTTGGAGGCGTAGAGCCTGCCCAGGTTCAAGGGGGGGTTGGGGTGGCTGCTGTGTCTCGTCTCAAGTGACTGTTGGCCAGGTGCAGGTATAAAGAGATTTGTGTTCCTCAGCTCTGGACAAATGAGCTTTCACCACCACAAAATGCAAGCTCTCGCTGCCTGGGGACACACTTTTCCCTGGAACTTGGTGTAATTAAAAAATAACAACACAGGGATTTCTCCAAAGACTAACCACTCACTCACATGCCAAGAAAAACAAACTGGATGACCTCTTAAATAATGCCACCTGCTGTCATCCATGGTAGCACAGAAAACGTGCACTTGAGCTCAAAAACGTTGCAGAAGTGTGGGAACAACCCTGGCCCTCCCAGCTTGCAGGTTTTCTTTGGTCACATTCACGCAGGTGGAAAAAGATGAGTTTCTGTAAATGCCAGGACGAGGAGACAGCACCCGGTGTGACGGCAGGGACGTGTGTGTCATGGAAAAATGGATGCTGGGATCTAAGCGATCTTGAGTCAGAACAGCCAAAACTGCCTCTCCTTAACTCAAGAGTGATGATGGGAAAATGGAAATTTGAAACATTTCCAGCTATTAAGTGCTTTTGCATTTATTTTTGGCCAATGAGATGTTCAGCTTGCGTGTGGGGGTTGTGTTCTGTAACTTTTCCAGGAAAATAAGCATGAGGAGAAGGTCCAGGATCCCGACAGAGGGGAGGACGAGACCAAGGCAGAGATGGGGAGCAAAACCTGGTCAGACGTGGCTGGCGAGATGAAGATGTTCCTGTGGAACCCAGAGGAGAGAACGTGCCTGGGGAGAACAGCCAAGAGCTGGGGTAGGTCCTTGCTTAAGCCCCGCTTTTGGGAATCGTTGTCTTTTCTGCTTCATGATGGACACACTTGCCTGTGAATGTCCTTGGTAGCTTGGACTGACCACCTCTGTCCCATGTTTTCAGGGCAGATGTTTCTAACCAGTGCAATAAGGAACTAGTGAGGATGAGAAGCAGACAACCTTGGGAAAGCTGCCCTTGATCTGGATGTTCATGTTGACTGAGAATGTGAAAGCAGAGATTTCGGGCTGCCCAGACAATGTACTAGGAATCAAGAGTGCGAGCAAGCATGGGTGCTGCAGGTCGATCCGCCGCAGCCACGCATGCACCTGGCTCCTGCCTGTACAAGTCAGGAGCCCATGGGGAGGGGGCTCTGGGGTCATTGGTGTTGGTGGGGGAAGAGTGCCAAAGTCGAGGGACAGTGTTTCGTGCACACCACGAGGCCGAGCAGTCCTCCTTGCCTGTGTGAGCTCCGGTGTTGGGGTGGGAAGGGCTGGTCATCGCTGTCACCCCACAGCTTCCCCGAGAGATGGTGCCCACAGCAGAGCCCACATGTGCTGTGGGGTGGGTGGGCTGGGCCGTGCCAGTGAGGGGTTTGGGTGCCCTGTCTGTTCGATCCGTATCCATGTGGCCTTCAAAAATTATCTCCAAGCCTGGAGGTGCCCCAGGTGGTGAAGAGCAGCCGGCGGCTGTGAGGCAAGCGCGGCCGCGGGCTCCGACTGAGACCAAGGTGCCACAGCGCATGCGGTGTGGCCCACAACGCACAGCCCCTGCAGCGGAGTGAAAATCCCCAACCTTATCCTGGCATCGCATGCACGTCCGCACCGGTGTGAGACGGCAAATTATTGGGGGCCGCTGCTCAGAGTTTGCAGCCCTCGGCAGCCGGCACTGGCAGCGCCCTGGGAGCGTCATGTTGTGCTATACGGCCCCGCTCCCCTGCGGACACGTGTACGCGTGTGCGCTCACGTGTCCGTACAGAGAGAGGCATTGAAACTACTGCGAAAATCAAATTTTTATTTTAAAATGAGGGCGTTTGGAGGCAAATGGAGCTGAGCTTTCCCGCTCTCATCTCATGGGTGAGGATGGAGTTTGCCCACCCTGGGGCTGCTCCCGTGTGCTGGCCCTGACGATGTTCCCCAGGGATGGGGGGCTCAGGGGACTCGCTCTGCCAAAATGCAGGGAGCCGGCTGGCTGGGAGGGTCAGCACTGGAGGCCCCAGCCCCTGGGAAAGGCTGCACCCCCAGCTCTGCCAGTGACAACACTTCCTGCTGCATTGCAGGAAACGTAAGAACGGGAACGGTAGCAGCACCGTGTCCCAAAAAGCGTTGACTCGATGCCCCAGCTGCAGCTCCAGCCCTGCCAGGCTGGTGCAGCGGCACCGTCCCAGTATCATTGTGGCAGGGCTGGACATCGTTCATGCTGTGCCACCAGCAGCGGTGATGGTCCCATGCGCCCCGGCTCGGCCCACAGCAGGACACGGCCCCGCAGCGTTTCCCAGCACCACGGTCCCGGCAGAAGCACGGCAGGAGTGCACATCTGCGTTCCCAGGGCTCCTTCTGAGCTGCCAGCACGTTTCTGCTGGGAAATGTTTGGGTTAGGGCTTCACTTTGCTTTCTGAGCCGCTGGGTTTTATTCATAGGCCACGACCTCTTGAGACATCCTCAGCCGTCAGCCTGGTCCAGTGGAAAAACAAACCCGTTCCCTCGACGTCAGGGCTACGGAACAGCCAGCGATGCCACAGCCCTGAGTGATGCCACTCGCTTTGGTCCCAGCACTGGGGTCCCTGCTGTGCAGGTGACTGGAGTCGGGGCAGGAGCATCGCCCTGCAGCCCCATCGGGAATTTGGACGTGCTGAAGCCACTGGGGACCCTTGCACGTTACCATGCCAAGAGGGGGTGGGAAGGGCAAGACACCCAAGGTCGGGTCCGTCTGGTGGAGAGAGCTGAGGCAGGTGGACACACGGACCTGGTCCTGACCCAGCTCTGGGAAGGGCCATGGAGCAAAAGGGGTTCAGAGCTGAACGGCAGCTGTCCCAGCCCCAGAGCTGGGCAGGGAGCGTGTCTGACTGAGAGTCCTGCACCCAAAAATGCCAGGGTCTGTGTGTTTGGATTGGGGCTGCGAGCCCCCACCTCCGCGATGGACTTAGAGCTGCAGAGGACGCCGTGTGGAGCACGGCTGTGCGTCCCTGTGGGATACAGCCCATGGGATGTGCTCTGGTTGCGTTAACAGCAACGTGCCCTCTCTCTTGTGCAGGCTTGATCTTTCTGTTCTACTTCGTTTTCTACACGTGCCTGGCGGGAATGTTTGCCTTCTGCATGTACGTGATGCTGCTCACGCTGAGCCCCTACACGCCCAGGTACCGGGACCGCGTGTCTCCGCCAGGTACGTATCCCAGCCAGCCCGGCCTTGGGCACTTCTGTGGGCACTCGTGCAGCAAGGCGCTGCCGAAACGGCGCAGCAGCGACCTCGGGTACAGCCCGGCTGGAGCTGGATGCTCCTACCAGCCCTCCATGACACGGGGCGTTATCACTCACCTCGGGGCACTGATGGTGCCATAGGTTCTCTGTGTCTTAAATAGCTCCATGTGAAACACTCATTATCATTATACTAATTGTTATTCTAATTATGGTAATTATTATTACCATTATTCTCAAGGTAAATGTGTTAAGTTTAAGCATTTCGTAGGTGATGCCCGTTCATTTCAGCTGCTGCCCCTTTATACCTCCCATCTTCAAAATAAAATGCAAATCAAGAGTAGCTTTTATGCATTATTATTTGGGGGAGTCCTGCCAAGATAATATTAAAAAAACCTCCTTTTCCTATGTCAGAAGCAGCATTTTCCCTGTGTTTTCGCATCGGTGGGGAGCACAAGGCTCCCTCGCCCTGTTCCTTGCCTGGAGTTGGTCATGTGGCTGGGAGCATGGGGGACCCCTCAGCCTCTGTGTGCAGCCCCAAGCCCACAGTGCTGCTGAGATCCTCTGGGTCTCCCACGTTTCCCAGGATATTCTGAGGTGTATGGTGTTCTTGGGGTGCTAAATGCCGGTGAGAGATCTGTGGGTTGAGGAAAGAGAGTATTTGTGAGCCGGTGCTGCCGCTTTTGTGCCTGTGCCCAGCCCCAAGCCAGTCACAGTACAACCAGCCCCTCCAGCACACGCCCCAAGCCTCCGGCCAGTGCACCCACGTTTGCTCTAACAGCGTCTGTCTCCTTCTCCAGGAGTCATGATCAGACCGTACCTGAACGGGTTCACCATTGCCTTCAACGTCTCCCAGCCCAGCACGTGGCAGCCCTACGTGGACAGCATGCACCACTTCCTAGCAGGTAAAGCTCTCAGGCACCCCAGGAGTCCTGTTGGCAAGTTGTTTGCATCCGTGCACACACACACAGGGTGCAGGGGGTCTCCTCCTGGGCATCTCAAGACCCCCATCTAGAAAGAGAGGGTCATAAAGTGGTCTTGGGAGCTTCTGCAGGAGGGAGCCTTGCCTTTCCAGGTGGGACTTTCTAACTCCCTCGATGTGTGGATGCGCTCTGAGAGTGTGGGTCTGTGCAGGTTCCGAGAAACGTTAACAAGTCTCTTGGTCCCCACCAGCTTACGATGACAAAGTTCAAGAGGAGAAGAATATCGAGTGTGTCCCAGGACAGTACTTCATCCAAGGGGGCAATGAAAGCGAGGAGAAGAAGGCCTGCCAGTTCAAGCGCTCGCTGCTGCAGAACTGCTCTGGCATTGAGGACCCAACGTTTGGCTACTCTAAAGGCCAGCCCTGCATCCTGCTGAAGATGAACCGGGTACAGGGAAAGACGGTCATCTTAATTCCTTCCTTCAGCGTGACGGAGTACAGACCGTGCAGGGACTGAAACTCTGCCACTTCTCAGGCCCAGGGAAAAAAGGAGCTAGAATCCCAAACCTGCTGGCTTGTACTCACCAGAAAACATAAAAAAGAAACGCTGCAAAATTTACTTGGTTTGATTTGTGGAGGCCCAAGTGCTTGGAGGGTCTTGTGCCAGGCCCCTGTGTGGGAGGAACATCCAGGGTTACATCTCAGACCCAGCTTCTGTATAATGGGGATTTTCACAGAATTGAGTTTATTTGAAATCTTCTAACAGCGTGGTGGCCCAGTGCACACTGCTGGGAAAATAAATGTAGGGGGTGTGTGAGCTGTGTGGGGAAGTGGCTGTGTTGCTCCAGGGAGTCTGGGCTCTCCAGATGCTCTGCTCTGGCCCCGTTCTCAGGCGCGGGCGAGCTGCACCACATGAGGTGGCAGACCCTGCTTCTCCTGTCCTCAGTAATGGGACCAGCATGTAGAAGAGCTTAAGCCCTGGAGAAGGGAGGCAGCAGGCACTTGGCACTGCATTTCAAACAAGCGTGGATGTGTTTTGTTTTTGCAGATTATAGGCTATCGCCCTGGTGCTGGGATCCCCGTCAGCGTGGACTGCAAAGTGCAGGTACTGCTTTCCCTCGTGCTCAGCAGCGTGGTGCGTAGAAGGCCAAATGTCCCCCCTCTGATGGACCCCACCAGTATCTGTCCTCATTTTAGCCCCAAACACTCACAGGACCCAGCGCTGCTGATGCGTCTGGGCACAATACGTGACCATGACAGAGGCCACCAGCCTCCTGCTTCTCACCCTGGCCCTCACCCACCAAGCGCTACCGGCTCCTGCCAGCCTCACCGGCGTGGGGAAGATGCAGGAGCTGCTCACATCCATCCCCACCCGCTCCACGGGACCCTGGGGAGCACCCTGCAAGCCAACAGCCATAGGGTGAAGGAAGGGCTCCCACTGCCCGGGCAGCAGCTGGATCACACCCTCAGAGAGCAATAAAGCAGCAGGCAAGCGCAGGGCAGTGAATTCTGTAACCCTTGTCTGTGCCTTCACGACACCGTTGGCTCTGCCTTGCCGCAGCAGCAGCCAGCTCTCACAGCAAACGCGCTGCGTGCAGGCGGGCATGGCTGAGCCCTGACGTGGATCCCCAGGAGATGTCTGTATGAAAGCTCCTTTGCCTTACTCTGAAGGGAGCCGTATTTCGTGTCCCATGTGCTACGTGTGTACCTTTTTTTCCAATCACAGAAAGGCAACGAGAGCGATCTCAGATCAGTGGACTTCTACCCTGGAAACGGGACGTTTGACCTCATGTATTATCCCTACTACGGCAAGATCACTCACGTAAGTAAGGACTCCGGCATCTTTCTTACATCTCCTTGGGAAGGAGAGGGCAGGAGCTGCTGCGCAGGGTACAGATGTGCTTTCTGACTATTTTGCAGGCAGGCAGGAGGGAGGCCATGGGCACTGGGATTACAGTGCTCTATTTCTGTCTCTGACAAACTGCGGGAAATCCTTGGGGACTCCGGTTCCCCCTTGCCAGCAATGGGAATGATTAAATTTATCATCTGGAGACTGAGACTGGCTTTGCTGACTCACAGAGAAGGTCTCAACACCAGCATTTTCCCAGGGCAGTAGGGAATTCTGGGGTTAGGTGACACAAGAGGAAAAGGATGGGGCTTCAGTCAAAGCTATGACAAAACCACTTCAGGCTGGGTGGCTCAAAACAGAGCAGTCCAACATTGGTGGCTATTTCTGAACACGCTGGCTGGCACTGCTTTGTTCTGCGCTGGGCTGTGTAGCGTTAGGAGGTAACGCGCCTGCACCACAGAAGCCAAAATGGAAGCTGAGGCAGGCACTAGACCCCTGTTGTCACCCCACTGCTGCTGGCTGAGGATGAGCAACAGCCCCAGGCGCCAGGTCTGTGTGTCCTCTGAGCACACGGATCTGAGGAACACCACACATTTCTTATCGCAAGGCATAGGTCAGTTTTTAGATGAGCAGAAAGTATTTGAGAGTCCCGTTATCCGGTGTTACTTGTCCTGGCTCATCAGCCCAAGAGGCACGGTGCAGTGCAAAACTCGGACGCAATCCCGTCCCTCTGAGGCACGGGCACAGAAAGGCTCAGCTTCAGCATCCCGAGGGACCGTGATGGACGTCAGAGAAACACACTCAGATGCCTGGGAACTGTGAACCAATTACTAATTATTTTTACTGAACGTGAAAGCACTGCCTGCTTTTCCGCTCCCTCAAAAATTATACTTATATCTCCCTTCTTTTCAGGTCAACTATACGTCCCCACTGGTGGCTATGCACTTTACAGATGTGAAGAAGGAGTATTTGGTCCCTATTCAGTGCAGTCTGAACGGGAAGGGTATCGTCAACGACGTTAACAGCGACCGCTTCCTGGGCCGAATCATCTTCACACTCAGCATTGGAAAGTAGCCACCGCAAACACTGGGCACTTAGGTTAAGTCAGTCAGAGGCTTTTTCCTTTTTAAAGTGTAAAGCCAGCATTTTTTTCTGCTAGGAAAAACAGATACATGGAGATTTTTTGTTAATTTATTTTTGTTCATAGTTAGGAAACAAATGAGATGCAATGGAGCGTGGAACCACATTTTTCATCGTCTGATGTAAATCATTATTAGTAAAAATTAAAAGTCATCTCCTGGGCAGAGAACCTGCAAAAGCATTTCAGTGTTGATTAAAAAAACCTCTGGTATCTGAACACTGTTTTCATAAGGTCTTTTACAAGTGACCCCTCTGGAACGCATTTTTCCTGGCTTTAAATCTTAATCTTTACCACAGTTCAATGTGCATTTCTCAGGCAAAAGCTAACAAGAGGGTAGTTTATTAGCACTGTTCTTGTTAAAACAATAAACAGAAAAAAAAATCCAGATTATGCCTGCAATGACACAGTTAAGAAGTGGAAATGGCAGATCTCAAAATGCCTCCTAGGATTTTCAGCATCTTGACTGCAGCATTTTACACAGCTTGTTCAGCACACCCAAGGTGTGGAGCAAAGGTCACGTAGAAAATCATTTGCCTTTGAACCTTTCCAACTGTTCCTTTCTGAAGTGGGCAGATTAATGCATTTCTCCCTCCTCCTCCTCACTCCAGCACTTCTCTCGGCCCTAGGAATGCTCAGCAAGTCTATGAGGCAGGGACAAGCACAAGGACCTCTTCTCAGCCTGACATGGTTTGCAGGTTGACGACTCCTTCTTCTCCCATTCAGGCACAGAAGTGCCAGTAAAACGTGTGAGACCCCCCTCCCCAAATATTTCAGCCCTGTTCCAGACAGGTCACAGCGATAACACTGCAGAAAACCGCAGGAAAATGCTTACTCCTTTCTTTCATCGTTAAGGGGTCAACGCTGGTATTAGCAAAGTCATCAGTGTATCACCCTCACAGACCCACGAAGCACGCTCGCCCTTGTCAGAGCGGAGAGCAACCTCCGCCGCGCGGGCAGCCTGACCCTCGGGCTCGCAAGCCCTCTTGTCTGACAGAGACGAGCTGCGCTCCACACGTTACGAGGCACCAGCGCACAGCAGGACAGGACACCTTAGGATAACGTACTAGCTGGAAAGCACACTTACTAAAATTGCTGAGTGAACAAGAGCACCCTGGTATGTTTGTCCTACATCCTAGTCCAGGCGCTTAGTCTGCCATCGTTTCCTGATCTCTATCAGTCTTTAAGAAGTAATTTTTTTTGTATTAAAAATAAAGTGACTACAGTAAAATTAACTTTATGGTACCATTCTTAAAACAGTGGTGGAAGAGATGCAGTTTGTGACTCTAGCTCCTGGTGCTGGCCAGTTAGGGACTGAATTTCAAAGCAGCAGGTAACGCAATCCTTGAATTGTGAGCACTTCATTGACTTTCTAGGGCCACAGAGTTCAGAAGCCCAGTACTGTAAGACTCACTATATGAAGTATCACAATAAACATGGGGCAAAAACTATTTCTTGAGTGAAGAACCTGAACCAGAGGTAGTTCAGGACCTAATTTTGCTCAGATGTGGTTATTCATACGACACTGATAGAGATAGGGCAACACAAACATTCTGAAAGGCCACGTTCTGACCAACAGGAACAGGCTTCTGCCAAGGAAGATGCTCTTCCTTTGACATCAGAAATAAGTTAAACCCACAAACATTTCCCCACCTGCCAATTGCTTTAGCTCTTTGAAAATATTTGTATTTCTGTAGGATTCTGAAAGGAAACCAAACCATCCATGCTTCAGGCCATGCAATTAACAGCTCTCCAGCTAGCAACAGCACAAAACTTTATTTATATCTATTCCCTACCTGCCTACGGGAAGGATTCCTGAAGCAGCCGGTCCTTTAGCAGATACTGGACCCACGTTTTGACCCAATCAACAAAGAAAGATTAACTAATTGGGATGTAAATGCGTGGACAGCTTAGAAGCAGAAGTTTCTGTTTCCCTACCAACATCCAGATCCAGGCACGTTGACAATCCTGTTAGAAAAGGTCTCAGAAATGGCATGTGTGTCTACTTACACTAAAACAAAGCTTTATAAACACCATACTTAACTTTATTTTCCATACACATATTCTGCTTTCAGCATACTTGTACAGTCATTTCAAGATTTGGAGAACTGTGTACACCATTCTTCATCCTACAACAACTTTAAAGCGCTGGCTCCATTTTTGACTTCTATTGAAGCCCAAAATCATACTTTACATGTATATATATAATATATATATATATGCCTGTAGGAAATTGCCACATTTTACTAAAACAACCTAGCAAAAGTGATGCAAACCACTTTGATCTGCAATCTGAGCATGAAACCGTCGATGGAACCCATCTGCTGGCAGCACAGAAGCAATACACTCTGACGAGCAGGTGTTACTCAGAAATTGCCAGTCTCAAAATCATTCACCATTTACCACTCTCGTAGGGAAATCTAGTACTGTGAGAACAAAGGTACAACAGAAAAGACCAAGACAACCAAACCCACAGCACACAGTCCAACTCAGCAGAATTAAATTGCGCTCCCCCTCAAAAAAGACAACTTGGTTCAAGAGCTCATTTGTTGTACAAAAAGCAGTTTTGTCAGATCCAGGTAAAGCTTATCTTTTGTCACAGTGAGAACAAGAATAACTGAACATACAGGTATTTCTCAAACATCAAAACTAACTCTTTAGAAATCTCCCTTCCCTGGATCTATAGCTGTTGTGAGTTACTTCAGCATCCGCGTTGACGACGTCCTTTGTGCACGTGAACCGCTGAAGGTGCTTTCCCTGCAGCACAGATACAGGCTCAGCGCACAAAGAGATTAAACGCTGAAGTAGCTTCAGTGAACACTTGCTGCAGGGGACAGCAGCTCTGTGTGCCACCAGCAGCTCTCTGCAGACCTGGCAGCTCCTGGTTCCAGAACTGGGGGTTCGCTGGCTGCAAAAGGCTTTTACCAGGATAGACCAAAGAGATTGAAGAGCAAGAGGCTTCTTTCATCCTGTCAACACGAGCCTGATGGGAATGGAGCGGAACACAACCACAAAGGACTAGCTTCTACTTTGGTACAGTTTAGATATGGAATATAGAATCGCAAAAGGCATGGCATTAATAACAAAAAAAGCATCTTTCAACAAGTCCGATGCTCTTATTCCTTTGGAAGTCACTTCTCTACCTATGTTTATATATTTAAGTTTCTGCTTTATGATCAGCATTCCTTGTACTAGAAGTTTTGTGCTCATACACTATTCAACATTTTTGTTTGAGAGAGCAACAATTAGGAGGTTAAAAGCAGATTAATCCTACCAAAACAGACTGGGTTTATATCTTCTTTTGCATTCCTAGATCAGTTTTTCAGTGACCCCATTAACCAACCAAAGCTGTCCAAAGGAACTGCAGGGATCTCTGAACAATCTGTGTTCTCAGCCAGCCTTTGAGAGCTCTCAAAACACCCTTGAGCCTCACGTAGACCAGTGCTGAAATGCTGTGTAGCTTCTTTTATGTGCACAGAGTCAACGCTGCGACCAACTGCAGCCAGTGAAATTCCAGCCTCCCACCCTCGTTTCACAATCCAGCACAGAACAAAAGGGAAAACACAGTCAAACAAAATAGCACAGGCCACATTTCCTTCAGCAGACGGTGGCTTTTCTGGGTAGTGAAAGTTCTCCAGGACCGAGCCTCGTCTCAGTGAATAACGACATTAAAGACACCATGCTAGTGCAAAGCTGTTTAACATACATTAGCAGTCAACGTCTCCATGCTAATGTGAAACAAATTAATTTACTAGAAGAATCAGACATTCCTCTCATATTATGTCAGTTTATTAGTGAGATCAGGTACTACCTTTACATTCAGAGGGAATAGGAAATTCAGACTGATTCACAAGAACAAGCTGCTAATGAAAAAAGACAACAGCCATATTCCAAGTTCCCAATAGAAGTCCGTCAAGAGCTCGGTATTCTTTTTCCCCACAGCATGTACAGTCCCTTTTGACACAGCATTCGCACCTTTAATCACTGTTTTAGCTTTAGCATCACCCAAGATAAGCTGTACGCAACTTGTAATTTTCTTGTATAAAAGATTAAACAATGGAAATAAAGTTTCATAGATGTCTTCTTTACTCAAAATATTCACATTTCTCACGTGGACACATACCAACCCTACTCAATTCTACGGTCCTCAGAACACTTACTTTCTCCAAAATCATACAGTACCTTCAAGTAATTCTGCAACTCATCCTCAGACTCATGGCACATTATTCTGGTGTGAAGTATTCATTTTTTTAAATAAAGAAACTTTGAATTAATTCATTTTTCTTCTTTTCAAAGGGGCAGATCAGGGAGTCTGGGAGAAGGAGAAGAGCAGGGAAGGTGGCAACAGAGACAGAATTAAGAGGTCATACAGACTGATAGCCAGTACGACTTTTTCTTCTTCCAATGATATAAGATATAAAGACAAGAATGATAAGGAAGCCAAGTGCCATGCCCACTGCGATGGGAATAAGAAAGTTCAGGTCAGAATCAGCAAAGCATTCTTCGGCTGCAGAAAGAAGAAAAACAAAAAAAGCAAAGGAGAATAAATTAGTAAAGGAAACCAAGCATTAGAAACCAAAGAAAGCACGGAGCAAACAGATGTTTTTGAGAACTTACACTGTATTAGATAAAATAATACATCTGAAGTAAAATCAGTATTGAGTTAAGAATTGATTTCTTTAAACATATATACTACACACATCATTTATATGGGTAAGATACTTCTTCCCATTTGTAAGTTTAATCTCCTCTTCCTCTAGCGAGCAGTCCACGCAGACAGATCAGAAATGTGAGAACAAAGCACCAGTCTGAGCATACGTTAGCTGATCGCACCTGAGAGTTATAGCAACAAAAAGACAGACTGGTGTGTTACTGCCTTGTCCCAGTGACTTCCCAGACCCTCAAGCCACCAGCACTTCTCCAGGTTCTAGACATGAAGAGAAATAACAGACAGCAAACCACGTAACAAAGCAGGAACCTACTGAAAACTGCAAGAGGCAGCCCAGATACATACGCTGAAAGCACTGAATGGAAAACACTGGAACACTCTCTCTTTGGGTGAGTTTATTTATTTATTTTCAATTCAAATACAATAAAAGGTTTATCAGCAGCTAAGCACTATGCAGACGTTACCAAAGTCAATACAGGAAGAAAAAGAGAAGAGGCAGCTGTAACGCCACAGTGGTTTTTAACATACAGGTCGTAAAGTACGTGATGAACTCCTGATACAAACACTCCGGCAAGGATTAGCAAACAACACTGGAAACCGATTCCAAACTCAGCGATGCACCTTAGACACGGAGACAGGGCTTGGCATTTCGCCCCTGTTTGTAAAGAGAGCTGAGCTCCACCTCCGCGGTGCCGAGATGAGATGTTCAGTAAGACACGATGCAGGTCCTGTGTACTGCTTCATCCCTGTAAGGGTGCTTGCTTACACGCTTTTAATAAAGCAGAGCTCCTTATAAAACCTTTTTGCTTGTGTTTACATCAGAGCAGAGTAAGGGTCATGCACACATTCAGTGTTATAAAAAGTTAGCATTGTTTTAAGTGAATAGTTAAACCATTTGAGCCTTTAACTGAAACAGCCTTCATTAGGGGAAATATACTGTCTTGATTTAGCTTACTGCAGTCCAGGATACACTTGCCACTACCCCTTCACAGAAGGCTAAGCAAAGCCTTTGGCTAAGAGGAAAGAAAACAACACATGGAGGTCCAGCACCTGAAAATACTGAACTCTGACAATCTGAAGGCACCTACTGCCAAGTACAGCCAAGTACAGCAACACTTGGAAGGGGAAAAAAAAAAAGATGAAAGAAAATCTGTACCTTATATAGTGAACTATTTCAAAACATTCTAACTACTGATGAAGTACTTCAGCAACTTAAAAAGAGAACTGCATTGGATGTTTAGTCATCACTGTTCACTGAAGATCAACACAGACAATTGGTGCCGGATAACGGGTCATTAATACTGAACGTGAATGAATTTGCCAAGGATGAAAGGTGCCCAGCAGACAGCGACAGAAATTCCCTTCCTCCCTTCTTTAAAGGAAGGAGACTGCTGCAAAACACACCACACTATGGCACCATTACAAGGAATTCCCAGGATAAAAAGGGTTTAAAGTTTCATACCAGGAACATTCCATCCTTCACCTCTCTCCAGTTTGCCACTGCTGTTGGCACGCATCTATCCAGGTATTGTTACCTGGTACAACGGTTGGAAGCTTCAGAGCAGTGTCTTCAAATGCAGAACCTGGTAACTGTACAGCACCACCAGCAGACTCCACATTCAGGCCAGGAGGAACAGCTTTTTTCACATATTTGTTTGAATGTGTCTCCGTTCAAAATAATCAGAAATTTTGGCCCCAGCGTCTTTAGCCCCAGTATAAAAGCTTTCTTCCCTTTTAATTCCGAGATGCAATCAATAGCCCAAAATGTTGTGGTTTTATTGGTCTATGCTATACAATTTGAAAATTAAAGGAAAAAAAAAAAAAGGCGGCATACATTGGCTGGAAAAGCTTCTTTTGAGGACTAGTAGTATGGCATCTTTAAGCTAAATAATCATAAATCTTGGTATCTTAGAGCACAATTTTAATATTTAGTAAACTGTCTATAAGGCACAGTCAATAGCAATGAAAACAAACCAGTCTATGACAGATTATACACATTAATATTCAACATCCACAAGCGCACACAAGTCAAATGCTGTTTCCATAGACCAGAAAAAAACCACTACTTTTATTCACATAATGCCACTGCATGTCTTTATTATTCTGAAATTAAAAGTGTAGTATTAAAAGTGTGGGTTGCAGCCTTCAGCTACATAGAAAAAGGGAAAATCCAACAAAAAAAAAATAAAAAAGAAAAGCATTTACATAGAAGTATGTTACACTATAATCTACCTATAATTATTTAAAACAGTTATGCCTTTCCCCAACAGGACATCAGTCACCACCCACAAAGCCCTGACCTTCTCCCTCTCCCCAAATACAACAGCAATAGTTCCCCTTCCCAAACATCCTAACTAACAGACTCCTAATTACACTTTCTTGAAAAGCACGTATCTGCGTGTCAGTGTGGCTGTATCATTCTCGTACACCACAAAGTCCAGTCTTCCGGTATCTAGAGACTCACTGCAAGTCTCCAGGAGACAGTACTGAGGACAGAATTACAGTAAAAATGGCGATACCTTGACCAAAACCCTTATTACAGGACAGCAGTAACTCCTGCTCGTTCCAGGTTTTGTCACAGACTCTTTCAGACTGACTTGTACCGATAATTTGATGGAAATCTGATGCCTGCTTGTAGTCTAAATTCACTTTTATTTACATCCTTAGGAATCCCACTGTTAAGCTCTTTAACAAGAGCCTATTAAAATATTTGTGTTTTTCTTCATGTTAAAAAAGCTTCAGCTGACACTTCAGAAAGGCGGTAACGTTATTTTGACTTTGTGTAGCGAACAAGGCGGCAGCTGTAAATAATGATTCTACAAGCGGTGCAGGCTAGCATCAAGAAGGAGGAGTACGGGATTAGGCTGCAGTTTTTCCTCTTCTAAGACCATAGAGTTCACAAGACAGGCCAGAAAGAGGTATGGTCAAGTAAGATTAGTGTCTCTCTTGATGCAGAAAAAAGTATATAGTAGTACTGCTACCAAAAAAACTGGCAGCACAGATAGGACCAACACAGCTTCTGCCTCAGAGGATGAGCCTACTGACCAATTCCCAGAAAACCCCTACCACTTTCCCACTTTTGCTGAATGCAGAGACCAATTTCATTTTCCAGGATGACTGCAGGAGGAAACCAAACTGTTCACAGCTGCACACCAATTTAAGATGGCTAGCAAAATCAATCGTAAAAACATATTGTCTGGGTGGTGCTACAATTGACAAAAAATGTAAAAGCAAATTTCTAACGATGAACCAGAGATACAGTGCCTTAATTAGTTCCCAAGCTGTCTTCTGCTAGTAGATCGTACCCAAGCACACTTTAGAGGACTCTTTGAGGAGCACCTTCACCAGCTATATAACAGAATCTCAGATATAGACTGATTGAAGTTGACCTTACTCATTTATTTTATTTCCTTTAAAAAAGACAGTACAAGATGTCTGTTTTCAAATTTGTTAAAAAAATGTGAACAGTTTTCCTTAAGAAATAGAACAATCTTTATTATTTAGAGCACATGTTGAACAGGTTAACAGTTCCCTACGGAGCAGTACATACAGGAAAACTAGTGGTTTTGTAAGAACAGGCAGTCAGGTGAAACTTAAGTGTTTTTTGAACCAGTTATCTGCACATCAGTCTAGGAGTACTTTAATCTCTGAGCCAATATATTTGCAAATGAAGATTAACTTGCAGGTTTTTGCAAAGCTACTTCTAGTATTGTTGAATTTTGGAAGCACTTTGCACTAATTTTCTGTATTGTCACTTGGAAACCGTGCACAGTTCAAAAGTTTGCATGGTCAGATTAACACACTGTAGTAACTACTCCTTAACAGAAATGCATGTGTAACTGGTGCCACCAAACATCAGCCACAAAAATGCTAAAAACCTACATGAACTTCTGCATTTGAGGAGATATTAATATGAAAGTCATTAGATCCACCTTTTTTTTTTTTAATTAAAATAGAAAGACTTGAAGTCTTTTTCAGGATTAAACTTATAGTAGCTCCCCACTTTCATTAAAGTGAATTTCAGTAACTGATGTAAAATTCAAGCTGTAGACTACAAGCTATAGTAAGCGTTATCCACCCATACTTGCTTCCTTGGCTAGTGTCAAGAGTAAACTGTTCTCAAAAAAAAAAAAAAAAAAAGAATTACTGAAAGAAGTGTACTTTATGATTTGTATACAAACATGCCACAGACATCTCTACCACCCTAGAAAACACTAATAAAACACTACACCAGCTTCGATGCAGGCTAAACCCATTCTAAAGGGGGAAACAACGTTATGTTCATTAAATAACCAGTTTAGGTAGCTCATGTTATGACATATGCAAAAAAGCCACACTTATCTAACAGTCTAAAAGACTTCTTTTTTTCCCCATGCAGTAAAAACTATGTATTACAGCACAAGGAGGCTAGAGGAAAGTTGTGCAGCAAGGGTTAGTCTCTACAGAGCTGCAGTTTAAGAACAGTCCAGTTGCACTGCATTTTTTAAGCTAGTTATCCTTCCCATACAGCAAGGAAAAACAGGTGGTGTGGGTCCATCTCAGACTCGTTTGGCTTTTGCATTCTTAACATTAATAAATGCTACAGCAAACAAACACAAAGTACGTTAAACATTCAGAATGCCAATGGCGGGCAGTTATAATGTGGATTTTGACTGGCAGAGAACCATTCAAGATGAGGATTTAGACAGATCAAGCTGCAACAACAGATACTGGCTCATTAAATGAAAGTTCTTTAAATAATGGTCATTCAAAGCAACAAGACAGACCAGTTCTGTGCAGAGTATGACATAAAGTTAAGTGCACTTTAAAGTTCTGGAATATTTAGAACGGTTATTCCCTTTACTACAAGCTTTTTCACTGGCATCAGTTCAATTTAGCAGAACTCTGCCTCAGTTGAGTATTTTAGATGATTACCAAGGTATAAGTGATGAAGAATTCAGTGCCTAACAGTAATTTTTTTTTTTTTGAAAGCATCTGGAGATGGCACTGAAGTCTTCCTATATATCCACCATTTGGCAAGTACAGGTTACCTATTTCGTTTGTACAAGGAATGATTCCTGAAACTACACCAAGGCAGGAGTAAACTACTCAGATTCTGTCAGAGCTAAGTAAGGTACTGCTGCCACTTCAGAAGATCACTTAATCACCAGCCTGAAGTTCAATTCCATGAAAAACAGAGTTGTTACTGGGCATCGTACAATCCTTGTTAAACACTATACGAGTCAACAGCGACTAATGCTGCCAGCTTAACCCACAATTACGACAACAACTAAGGAGCGCAGAGGAGAGAAGCAAGTACAAATTCTGTGTGATTCTGGGAGTTGCCCAATGCACAACAGTTTAGAATGTGTTCTTGTTTCAGGCTATAATTTGTAAAAAGCAGAAATAAATCCTAAACACTTCAGGGTTTTCGCAAGATAAAATCCTTAGCCTAGCAATTTATCCAATACCTGATATCTTCAAAAGAGCTATGAAACACACGTTGTCTTCTTAGAGCAGGAAAACTAAAAACGTAGTTCTGCTTCATCTGAGATAAGCATTCTCTCTTTGTTTCTCAACTCCAATTAGCTGTGGCTAGTAATTACTCCTAAGTTTTGGGTCTTTTTTGGACTTCAGAACTTGCACTTCCTTTGTTTAGAGTGAAATCAGAACAGGAATCACATCTAGATTCACAAAGTTTGATATCCAGCATAACTTTTTCTTCTGCCAATTATGTAAGCAATGACTATAATGGCAATCAAGCCAGCAAGTGCAGCACCAACTACAATTGGGATTAGAATGCTGTCATCATCCAGCGAACACTCCTGGGCTGTAGATGAGAAAAAGGTTGCAACAAGGAATAAATAAAGACAGAATACTTGCCAACTATGGTATACTGCTTTCCTTAATATAAAGGTGTTTAAAAAAATCAAGTATTTTACATCTTTAAACTAAGAGAGAAAGAACTGCAGAGGTCTCACGGGTGCATCTAGCACACATGAAGCATTATTATCACCTGGGACGTCTGATAAACTGTAGTACGCTAACAGAAATGCCCCTGGTGTACGAGTTTTCATGTGTACAACATCTCTGTGAGACAAGGGAGTAGCCATTCTTCTACTTTCAGTACAGAACCAGGCGTATGTATCTCATGCTTAAGGCAAGGTCACAATAAAGTGACCTAGATGTGGTATCAAGAACCTATCCAGAATGGAGACATGTTACGGAGAGATGAAAGAATTAATTAGGAGAAGGAGAAAGCTAGCTGCAACTCCAACTACAGAGTGAAATGGGACCCTAACTCTTTAGAGCATATTATGATAAACACTGTTTACCCTGCATCTATCTGTGGAGTTAACTTACCTCTGCCTAAAAAAAGAAGTTCAAAAATCTGCCCCCAATCTATTTGTCTAGAGATGAGTCTAGACCA
>JAAGAY010145923.1:0-15083 GCA_011801015.1 Ardeotis arabs
CTCATTAGAACAGGTCACTCAGGTACCTGTCTAGTCAAGTCTTGAATACCGCTAAGGATGGAGATTCCACCAGGTTTTTTTATTATCCTTATGACTTAAAAAAAAAAAAAAAGAAGAAAAAATTCCTCATACCCATTCAGCATTTCCCATGTTCCAACTTGTGTCTGTTGCCTCTTACCCTAATGCTGTGCACTTCCAAGAAGAGTCTGCCTCTAGCTTCTTTATATTTTCCTCCAGTCAGCCAGCTGTGGATATAAGGCATCCTCTTCTTAAAGAAAAACAAACCCAGCTTGCTCAGCCTCTCCTCACATGCCATGTGCTGCAGCCCCCTCAGCTTAGTGGCCCTCCACTAGATTTGGTCCAATATGTCAATGCCTTTCTCGTAACGGAAGCAGAAGTTGGACACAATACTCCAGGATGCAGGCTAGCAAACGGCGCTGAATAGAGAGGAAGGATCACCTCCCTGCACCTACTGGCTACACTCTTGTTAACGCAGCCCAGGATGCAGTTTGCTTTCTTTGTCGCAAGGGCACTCTGCTGACTTCTGTCCAACTAGTTGTCCACTAGGACCTCGAGATCCTCTTCTATAGAGCTCTCCCTCAAGTGTGTGTGCCCCGGGCCTGTATTGTTGCATAGGGTTATTCCATTCCTGATGCACAACTTTGCATTTGTTTTTACTGACTGCCATGCAGTGCCTGTCAGGTCATTTCTCCAGCCTGTCCCTGCCCACCACCGAACTGACCACACACCTACTGCTCCCAATTTGGTGTTGTTCATAAATTTGCTAGGAGTGCACTCTGTCTATTAATGTCCAGGTCATCAATGAAGATGACAAACAGTACTGTTACCATGACAGCTCCCTCTGGAATTGCACTGGGTTTTGGCCATCAGCTGGACTCCAAACAGCTGATAACTGCTCTTTGAGCCTAGCAGTCTAGCCAATTTTCCATTAGCCTTATTGTTCACTTAGCCTGGTCAATATCTCATCAATCTGATGATAAGGAGACTTTGGGAGATTGTCAAAGGCCGTGCTAAAGCCAGCATATACAGAATCCACTGCCCTTTTCTTGTCCACAGTGCCAGGTACCTCATCTGAGAAAGCAGTGAGGGTGGTCAGGTGGGATTTACTTTTGAGAAATCCAGACGGGACGGTCCTTCTAAGAGGATTTGCTCCATATCCTTCCTAGAGACTCAGGGGAGGCTGACTGACCTATACATCTCTGAACTTTTCTTCTTCCCCTTCTTGAAGAGGGGGGAGATGTCTATTTTCCAGTCACTGGGAACCAATCCCAGTTGCCATCATGTGTTGAAGATGAAAGAGTCACTGCCTTGCAGTAGCATCGGCCAGCTCCCTTGGCACTCTCGGATGCACCTGATCCCATGGACTTGTGTAGGTCTAGTCGTGTGGGTACTGCTTCACTCAAACAGACTCTGCTGGGAGACTCAGAGACATGGTAGACTGAGGGAAAACCTTACCAGTTAAAACTGAGCCAAAAAAGTGTTAAACTATGACAGCCTTTTACACATCCTTTGTCACTCGGTTCCCTGCACCACTGAGCAACACGCCCACACTCGCCTTAGGCTTCCTTTGGCTGCCAGTGAGCTTACAGATGCCTTTCCTGTTGTCCTTCACATCCCTTGCACATTTCAACTCCAGCTGAGCTTTGGCATTTGTAACTCCATTTCATAGAATCATAGAATCTTAAGGTTGGAAGAGACCTCCAAGATCATCAAGTCCAACCATCAACCTGCCTACTAAACCATGTCCTGAAGTGCCACATCTACATGTTCTTTGAACACCTCCAGGGATGGTGACTCCACCACTTCCTTGGGCAGCCTGTTCCAGTGCCTGGCCACTCTTCCAGTAGTGTTTCCTAAAATCCAGCCTAAACCCCTCCTGCTGCAACCTGAGGCCATTTCTTCTCATCCTATCACTTGGGAGAAGAAACCAACATCCACCTCCCTACAACCTCCTTTCAGGTGGTCATAGAGAGCAATGAGGTCTCCCCTCAGCCTCCTCTTTTCTGGACTAAACAATCCCACTTCCCTCAGCCACTCCTCATCAGACTTGTTCTCCAAGAGCCCTCACCAGTTTCGTTGCCCTTCTCTGGATGTGCTCCAGCAACTCAATGTCCTTCTCATACTAAGGGGCCCAAAACTGCACACAACATTCGAGGTGCAGCCTCACCAGTGCCGAGTACAGGGGGATGGTCACTTCCCTACTCCTGCCGGCCACACTGTTCCTGATGCAAGCCAGGACGCTGTTGGCCTTCTTGTCCACCTGAACACACTGATGGCTCATGTTCAACTGGCTGTCTGCCAGCACCGCCAGGTCCCTTTCTGCTGGGCAGCTTTCCAGCCACTCTTCCCCAAGCCTGTAGCATTGCATGGGGTTGTTGTGACCCAGCTGCAGGACCCGGCACTTGTCCTTGTTGAACCTCATACAGTTCACCTCAGCCCATTGATCTAGCCTGTCCAGATCCCTCTGTAGAGCCTTCCTACCCTGCAGAAGATCAATACTCCGGCCCAGTTTGGTGTCATCTGCAAACCTACTGCGGGAGCACTCAATCCCCTCATCCAGATCGTTGATAAAGATATTAAACAGAACTGGCCACAATGTCTTGGTATTGCTCTTGAGCAGCCTTTCTCCACTTCCACCTTTACATACTTCTTTGTTGTGTTTGATCTGCGTAAGGAACTCTAAACAGGATCCTGAACAAGGCAAAATCAGTTCTTCTGACGTCCATGAGTTGTAATTCTGCTGTTTGTCTTGCTCTTTCCTCTCAGGACCATAAACATCAGTCTCATGATTGCTGCAGCTCACGTTGCCCTTGACCTCCACATTTGCAACAAGTTCCTCCTTGTTTGTAAGTGGCAGGTCAAACAGAATGTCTCTCCTAGATGGTTCATCAAGCACCCACAGCACAAAACAGGCTTCAGTACACAACCCCAGATTGCCTTTCAAGCAGTCAGAAGAAGTTCCAGCAGGTGATCCCAGAAGGTGAGCCCTGGAGAAGCAGAAGGCTGGAAGGAGAGGAAGCCTGAAAACTGCTGTGCAAACGGCTATGTCTCTGCTAGCTGTCTCTTTTTTGATGAACTGTATAAGGGTAAAGCTAAAGATTCATGCAGCTGTTTTGTGACAAACTTATTGTGGGTGTATGGAGTTAAGGATAGCTGGAGATAAGGATAAGGTTGCTTAACGGAAGTATTAAGGCATTTGATTCTCAGTTTCCAGCCTGGAGTTCAGATGTAGGAGTTTGCTTTGTCTGTCACTCCATCCATCCGCAGCACAATGACAACCGGTAAGTCTGGTGAGAAGATCAATGCTGAAAGGAGAGTTCAACCCTAGTCCAACACATTTTGAGAATGCTCAGCTAAGAAGTTTCTCCTTACCTTTACAGGATGCTGAAAGCTGGGTGAGTGCCTCAGTGTCAGGGGCTTTGTGACCAAGCATCTCAAGGCAGAACTGGCACTTCTGGAGCATCCAAAACTTGGTGGACTTGAACCACACAGGCCTGAAGCCACGCAACCAGAGCAGCTGGCAGGGAACAAGGTTGCAAGAGGGAGAGAGCAACATGGAGGAGTCTGGAGGCAAAGAATCTGAGGAGAGAAGCAGGGAGATGGGGTTAGACTCATGGATATTAGAGACAGGCAAAAGAGTGGTCAGGCCCACAGGACAGGGGGCTGCTGACGGTGAGGAGGCATCAGACCAACAAGTCCCACTTTCCCCTCACAGTCCTATCCCCACCGTTTCTGGCCTTACCATGGTGCCAGGCATCCCTCTGTGTCACGCGTACGGCCACACTGGACGTGAAGGGGGACGGAACCCCCAGGCTGATGCTGCACTTAACTGCGCTGTGCTGAGTGGTCTTGTCTGCCCTGCTTGTCCCCTCCCAGGCCAGTTTCCACAGCAGGTGCATCATGGCCATGCGGTGCACAGGCAGCCTGCAGGGGCAGGGAGTTAGTCCTTGGTTCCACCTCATGGAGGGGCGCAGGAAGTGGAGTAAAGAGGAGGGGGCAGTGAGGTAATGGCCACCCAGGTCCTCCCCCAAGGTCAGGGCAGAGGGGACAAGGGGGAAGCACTGGGTGCCCAGATTCTCTTCCCACCTCAGGCTATAGCGGGAAGGATGCAAGTGAAGGACATCTGCTGTCCCTCCTCCAGACCTTGCCAATGCCACTCTGGCTTGTGGGCAAGTGTGTTAACCTCTCACCTGTCGTCTGATGATGGGGATAGGGAGAACCTGAGTGTGTAAGCGAAGGACTGGCTGCCCACGTGGTACTGAAGGGTCACAGCTCCCTCATCTGCCTCTGCATCCTGGTGACACGAGGGAAAGAGTCAGTCAGAAAAGTTCATCTGCTGGGCACACGCAGCCTAGCTAACTAGAATCCCTGCTTGCTTTACTGAGGTAATAGATGTCCCTGCTTGGAGCAGAGCAAGTGGTGTCTCCGGGGGAAAGAAGAGGGTTCACAGAGCCCTGATAGTGGTCTCTGCCAGGTCTAACAGAGGTGAAGGACTCCCAGCACGGGGAAGATGAAACAGGGAGGGGGTCCCTTACCTTCCAGAAAGACCTGCCCGAGTGCATACGGTGGGGCACTCTCACCTGTGCTTGCCCATGGATCTGGGCATAGACAGAGGTCTGATGTCCCTGGAAGATCATCTCAGGAGCTTTTCTGATCATTGACACCTCCAGGCCAGGTGGAAGCTCCCAATGTAGTGAGATCCCAGTAGCCACAGGCTGCAGAGCCCGCTGCAGGCATTTCAGTGCCTGGTGTGGGGGAAGCAGAGAGCACAGGCCACTTGGGTTCCCTCCCAGTTCTGGGCTGGGAAGGAAGTTGGAGGGGGTCTCTGAGTTAGAGAGGATGGTGGTTATTTGGCTTGCCTTGCAGGTTTAGGAGAGCCATGGGAAGTACTGAATGCCTGGAAGCCCAGGCACCTGGGTCATTACCTCGGATGTCATGTCCATCCTGGAGTGGATGCACACACATTCACCCTTTGTCTGCAGGGCCATGGCCTGGAAAAGGTTGAAGCTGTCACATCTGTTAGTAGGAAAACAGAAACACCTGTACAGGAAAAGAGAGGGAGCTTAGAAATGGAACAAAGGTGAGAGGCACAAAGGACAAGAGTAGTGTAAAGGACAAAGTCTGAAGAGGTAAGGACGCTTCTAATAGTAGAAGTGAAACTGAGACTCAGAGTTTTCCCATTCGCTCCGGGGTGAGAGACGTCGCCTGATGGGCAGGGAGACCATGAGAATGGGTTTTGGACCCACAGGGTGCATTTAGGTATTGCATGCTGAGGGTGAAGAGGAAAAGTGCTGGGAAGAGCAGGAAAATACTGGGACAGGAGGCCCGCTAGATTGAGGTAAGGAAAGTGTGTGCGGGGGTTGCTGCTGAAGTTCCATCAAAGTAAAGAGAAGATCTGGGGCAAACCAGGATCTAGAAGAATGTCTGAAGGACTTTGACAGTCACGGGGAGAGGAAGGCTGTGAGTTAGCATGTTGGGGGACAGGAACAGGGCTCCTCCATTACCAGTGGTGGTCCCGGTAACGGTAGACCTCAGCCATGACAGCTTCCTCTTCACTGGAGATCTTCCTTTGGATAAAGATGAAAAGCTGAGGGAGAGAGGAGGGGAAACAAAGATCGCCAGGGCTGGGCACTCCCGTAGAGGAAAGACACCCTCCTAAAATGCAGACAGCCTTGCCAGTTCGCTCCTTTACCCTCTCATGCCCGCTGGCCTTGAAACAGGAAAAGACATCGTGTGTCTCCTTTCATTAACACCAGGACACCTCTTAGGACAAAGGGGCACCCCACAAGGAAGATCCACCTTCCCCAAGTGCAGGCAAATTTCACAGAAGCCCTCCCAGGCTGCCCACTCCAAAGATGGTGTCACTTTCTGCCGTGAGGATGCCCCCCACATACCAACTCCCAGTGCAAACAGCAGCAGAATATCTCACCCTGAGCCCTGATGTCCACCTTTACCCCCTTGTTTACGCCCATTCCCCTCCCCATAACCCTTTGTACCCCGATACCTGGCGGGGGTGGCCCTGACGGAGAGGAGTGCTGTAGATAGACCTTAGGAGGCCCAATAGGTCACAGCCCCCAAGATCAGGGCAGATGGAGGAGATGCGTCCCACCGCGTTGTCCATGTTTTCCTGCGTATTTTCCACACTCTGCCTGTGGGAGGGCACCCAGAGCGTCAGAGGCAGCGAGAAGCTGGCCCACGGCTACTCTCACACGGCCACTCCAGAGAAAAGCCCTACCTCACTACCAGTGCTACAGAAGCACCCTGAAAAGAGGACTTACCCTCTCACTGCCACCAACAAATTCTGCCCCATAACTGCCCTCCAGCGAGAGCTTGTCCCATAGTTCCACTTAGAAAAGTCTTACTTTTCTACTTACCCCTTGGTCCTGCCCCATCGTCACCCCCAACTCACGGATAGAAGGCCTTGAAAGTGGCCCCAAAACTGTAGATGTTGAAGTAGCAGCCCAGAGGCAAACTCTTGAGGAGGAAGAGCAAAGTGTTCTGGGGATAGATGGAGGGATGGGCAGAGCTTAGATGGGGAAGCTAGGCAGAACATAGAATCATAGAATGATGGAATGGTTTGGGCTGGAAGGGACCTTTCAAGGTCACCCAGTCCAGCCCCCCTGCAATGAGCAGCGACATTGGCAACCAGATCAGGTTGCTCAGAGCCGCCTACAGCCTGACCCTGAACGTCTCCAGGGACGGCGCATCCACCACCTCTCTGGGCAACCTGTTCCCCTGTTCCAGTGCTTCACCACTCTCATTGTAAAACATTTTTTCCTTATGTCTAGTCTAAATCTACCCTCATTTAGTTTAAAACCATTACCCCTTGTCCTATCACTACAGGCCCTGTTAAAAAGTCTGTCTCCATCTTTCTTATAGGCCCCCTTTAGGTACTGGAAGGCCTCTCTAAGGTCTCCTCAGAGCCTCCTCTTCTCCAAGCTGAACAGCCCCAGCTCTCTCAGCCTGGCCTCATAGGTGCTCCAGCCCTCTGATAATTTTTGTGGCCCTCCTCTGGACCTGCTCCAACTGATCCATGTCTTTCCTGTTCTGACAGCTGCAGTACTGCAGGTGGGGTCTCACGAGAGTGGAGCAGAGGGGCAGAATCACCTCCCTTGATCTGCTGGCCACATTTCTTCTGATGCAGCCCAGGATACAATTGGCCTTCTGGGCTGCGAGTGCACATTGACGGCTCATGTCCAGTTTTTCATCCACCAGTACCCCCAAGTCTTTCTGGGCAGGGCTGCACCCAATCCCTTCATCCTCCAGCCTGTATTGATACCAGGGGTTGTCCTGACCCACGTGCAGGGCCTTGCACTTGGTCTTATTGAACCTTATGAGGTTCAGTTGGGCCCACTTCTCAAGCTTTTTCAGGTCCCTCTGGATGGCATCCCATCCCTCAAGCGTGTCAAAAGCACCACTCAGTGTGGTGTCATCTGCAAACTTGCTGAGGGTGCACTTGATCCCAGTGTCCCTGTCATTGACGCAGATATTAAACAGTACTGGTCCCAGTACAGACCCCTGAGGGACACCACTTGTCACTCATCTCCCTGGACATCGAGTCATTTACCACTACCCTCTGGATGCCACCATTCAACCAATTCCTCACCCACCAAACCGTCCACCCAACATGTGCCCATGTGAAGCAGCTTGCGCTATCCCCACCAGCTGGGCATGACTCATGTGGAAACCCCCTCACTGAAGACCTCCTCCAGTGTTACCTGTGCATCCCGGAAGAGGCTGCGGTCCATGAGAAAGAGGAATTCCCCAAGCTGTCCTGGATTGGGCACCACCTCAGGAATGTCAGGCATCAGTGTCAACATCACCACAGGGTCTCCCAGCAGAGAGCCTGGAGTGCGTGCAGGGGGGAAGCAAGGAGGTTTTTTAGATTGGAGCCCCTTTAGATTTGTCCTCAGCTCTGACTTAGTGCCTAAAAGCCCACCAGATTCCCTGAGTTCCCCTGACACCTTCTCCCTAATGCCCTCTTCCACCCTCCTCGCTCACCATGTGGGGCTTTGGAATCTCTCTTCTCCACCACAGCACTGAGAGCGTGAGGCCCTCTGTAATACACGAGCAAGTTCAGATGACTACGAAAGCAGGGTGACGATTTCAAGGAGACCTGAGGGCAAGTAGGGTGTGGGGAGGAAAGAACCAAATAAAAAGATTGAAGAATCCTAAGGAATGTCAGCAGGCTGCAGACCCTTCCCTCCTTTCCTGCTTTGGCACTCTGGTATCTGCAAGGGCTGTACCTCAGCAGATGTCTGATCTGGAGCCGTGTACTGCAGAGGGGTGAAGCTGCTGTTAATGGCTACATGGGACACACCATGGGCTGACTTCAGACGGATGCAGAAGTGCAGGTTTTTGGACACCTCCTCCTCAGCAGAGATATAGCCTGCAGGGAGAAAGAGGCGTGAGAAAGTGAAAGGAGAGACCCTAGGGCAGCAGACAGCTCTGGTGGGGCACTGTCTGTCACTGGTAGGGAAGAAATGTGGCATCTGAGACGTCCCCCACTGTTGTGCCTAGTGGAGCAGTGCGGGGGAGGGGGAGGTGTGGAATCTGTAGACTCACACTGTGGCTTGTATAGGGCTCTGTGGGGATCTCCTGCTGTGGGATATATGGGGAGACTTGTGAGGTTCCTGACTGTCAGGTGCAAGGGGGAATATTCAGGTTCTCTCACTGAAGCACATATGCAGATACAGGGGCTCCCCGCAGAGGGGTGCTGGGGAGCGGTGTGTTCCTCCCTGGGGGATACGCCTGGGGGATCACTCACTCATGATTTCTGTGGGGGGGAACAGCTCGCCTGGCCAGCAAAACTGGGCTGCTCCGTCAGGCTGCAGCGGCAGCTCCTGGACATAGCACAGGCTGATGGCCACCTCCCTGTTAGGAGGCAGGGTCCCCAGGAAACAAGCGAACACAGGACCCTGAAGATCACACTGATCCTGCAGGTATCTTAAATTCTCCATGCCTGAAGTGGCTTTGCACAGCTCCTGGGCCTGCCACAAAGGGAGAAAAATGTGTCACTGAGGTCTCCACAGGATTTCATTCTCTCAGCTCCAGCCTTCACCCCAATCCACGGACCACCCCCTCCCACCGCAATCCCAGTACCTCCTCCTTCTCCCACAGCATTGCTTCAATACGAGTGTCCCCCATGGTGGCATAGAAGGTGTGTACAACAGTGTCCGAGTCCACAGGAAAGATGAACACGGTCTCCACAGAGAATTGCTGTGTATTGCGGAAAACCAGCTCAGACACCACATCAGCCACAAAGTCCTGGATGGTTACATTTACTGTCACAGTTTCCAGCTCCGCTTTCAGATAGGAAGAAAAGAACCATATTCCCCTCTGGAATAAGCCTGAGGAAGACACAACAGCTGTCAAACATCCTGATTGCCTGTAGGAAACTTTAAACTTGAAGTGTCTACTTGTAGTGTGAAACAGTTGTGTGTCCAAACCTGACACACAAATGCCAGTTGCAGAGGCTGACAAACAGCAATGAAAGGTCCCTGAGGCTGACAGGTTTCCCTTAGATCACAGTTCCTCACCTCTCTAAGCCCCTTTCTGTCCAATGCACACAGTAGCTCTGCCCTCGGATCGCCTAACCGTGCCGTGCTTCATCTTAGACCAGGCCTACCATGGCATTAAGAGGAGTCTATCTGTCCCCGAGCACACAGCATGAGACAGTCATATCATAGCATGGAGGAGTGTTGCCTCCCATTGCCACAGTAGTAGACATCTCTTGTGCATCATCCTCCTGCTTTGTGATGGTTTCCCTGGAAAGCCTTCAGCACTTTGGGTGAGATGAATCACACTTACAAAGGCATCTTTTGTTATGCCAACCAGAAAAAGTGAAGGCTGACTACAGGCCACGCCCCTAAGTTCCCAGAACATGGTGAAATGTGTCTTCTTCTCAACCACCCAAGAAATCAGCCCCTTCCCACGTTGCTCTCCCAGCTCTAACCTTCCTCTCTGCTCACAGATGCCACCCTTCAGCCCCAACTCACCCCTACGTATATGCTGTTTGCCCAGGATGCCGCTTCTCCTCATCTTGACTCTCTGGTTGAAGACAGCTTCTGTGTGGGAAAGAGCATAAAGTGAGCTATGAGGAGCACACCAAAAAACCTGGGCACCTCCATCTCTCCTTCCTGCGAGGAGCAACCATCCGCCTGTTCCAGCCCCGCTGAAGTATTCGCGCGTCTCAGGGAACACGGGAGAGGGCAAGGAGAAGGCAAGCAAAGCTTCTGCATCCTCGGGCTGCTCCTGTCGTGCTGGGGAAGGGCGCAGGGGCGCTGGGAGCCCGCGCTGCAGGCGCAGCAGCGCACGGGGGTCCCGGGCAGCGAATGGCGGGCGGGGGCGCAGGGCGGGGGGAGCAGGGCCCGGGCTGAGACGCGAGCGGGGCTGGGAAAACGGGGGGAACCCGGCGGGGACGGGGCGCGAGCGCAGCGACAGCGTCTCTGGGGGCGGCGGAGGGGAGCGGGCGTGAGCGGAGCCCCGCGGAGGCGTCTGCGCGCATCGCGCCCCCTCCCGGCGAGCACCCCAGGGAGCGGGCGGCTCCCCTCCGCTGCAGGCAGGAGCAGGACGGAGGCTGCGGAGGCCAGGTATCCTTGGAGACTGACATGGACACTCCCCCTGCCAACCGGGATGTGCGTCCTGGTCAAGGACAAGAGGGGGTCACGGACATGTCGAGGGTATGCTGTGTGCAGGTGGTCGACGCTCCGTTAGATAAGCCTACGCTGGACCTTGACAAAAATGTGTGTCCTGAGCTGCCCGTGGGTGATTTAAATGCTAAAAATTGCACTCCCTATGGATCATGAGCATGCTAATGAAGAGGACCTCCCTAAATGTCTAAAACATGAACTTATGTAACCATGGCCGGTAAGAGAAGTGTGGGTGACCAATCAGTTATTTTGTTGTGATTTCTTCCTTGTTATTATTTTGTATAAAAGACCCTTTGCATTTCTAAGGGGTGTGCTGGCTCTGTTAGATGCCTAGCACCCGCTTCTGCAGAATCAAAATAAATACAAGTATCACGACTCAGTGTGCTGATTGGCTCTTGCACACCAGGTAAGAGAACCTCTGTTTTGGGGACAACATCTCTGCTGTGGCTAGCCAAGGAGGCTGGGGGGAGTGACCCTCCCCCTTACGCTCTGCGTGTGACTCTGCAGAGTCGGCCCAGCAAGCAGCTCTGCGGGTACTGGGGCAGACGTAACCCTAATTTGTGGAAACCCACCCCATTACCCCAGGATGAAAATGATGACTGCTAACCAAATTGGCATGGAGGGTGGAATAATTATCTCGAAAAGTCTTTCTAACCTTGCAGCCAGCAGCATGCGATTCTCTTCCGGCAGAGTAATAACAGCACCAAGAGAGCTGGGAGGAGCTGTCAGCTCTTGATGGTCCTCCTCGGGGTGGGATTTCCAAGCGAATGGCTCTCGGGAACCTCCCTTTTGTTCCCAGGGGAAGAAGCATCTCCCGCTCCTCTGACTCAGCCCAGGACTAACAGCAGTCTGCCAGCACCATTCTATGCCAGCACCACCTCAGACAGACCTTCTGAGTTAATTGCCCCTTTTTCTTAACACATGTGAATCTCAAATGACTCCACAAGCATCCATGTAAGTGTTTCGCCTAAGTCTGGGATCCGCGCAGAGCAAAAGCAGAGAGTGAGAAAAGTAAAAGGAAAAAAATAAAGGAAGGACAGTCAGCAGGTGCAAACCCTGACATCAGGGGCCTGGACTTTGCTCACCACCAAAATGTAAGGACAGGTACAGTTCTTCTCACTTTACTCATATGAGAAAGCGCACTCTCTCTGGGTGCTCTCAGAGACTTCTATCTTTAGTCAGCCATCCTTGCTGTCAGTTTCTTTAAACCATCCTTGGATAATCCTCTGGATTCTGGAGGACCCCTTCATCACAGGTATTCCTGGGCAAATAGCCCCTATTTGATGAAACCGGGAGTTGCTAAATCGACAAAAGACTAAAGAAACAATTCTTTGCTTGTGGGAGAAATCCTGGTTTACTGGCAACTCCTTTGAACGGTCCCAATAACAAAATTCATATGCTTGCACATCCATGTTCCTACATATTATTTTCTGTCAGGTGAGAGATGGAATGTACAAATATCATGATCTGTGTGTGTGCCTCATTGCGAACTTGGACCTTAGCCTGCTATCCTCGACCTCACAGATCACAGAATCACAGAATGGTGATCTATCACATCCAGTCCAGCCCCCCCTGCAGTGAGCAGGGACATCTCCAACCAGATCAGGTTGCTCAGAGCCCCGGCCAACCTGGCCTTGAACGTCTCCAGGGATGGGGCAATCCCTGGTGTGTAGGTACCATTTGAACTAAGTTACCTAGCAGGACTGATGACTAACTTATTTAACACTGTTTAATTAGGGATAGAATGTAGAAAGAACAGAGGGGCCTCAAACAGATAAAGGGAATTGTGTTGATAAAGAAAGAAAATGTTCACTGAGCTCATCCTGGAAGGGAGGGGGATCTGCATGGGAAAGGAAGAACCAAGATAAGGAAAGAGTAACATGGCAGACATGGCCCTGAAAGAGCAGGATGGTGCTGTAAATCTGCCAGAACAGAGAAACACCGAGAAAGGCAGAAGGAGAGCAGGCCTGTTGGAGAAGCTCATGCAGGCAAGAAGAGATCCAGAGCATGGAAACACTTATGAAACCAAGAGGATGTATATCCTCACAGGTGCATGGCATTGATAAAGGTCAGCATAGCATTGAATAGTCAGCGAAATCTCACTAATTAGTGTCCTCAACGTGAACTCTGTCTTTATAATATGAAACCCACAGCTCTAGAGCTAAAATCGCCCCCTCCTCAGACAGAGACCCCTATTCACTGAGCATGCGTAGTAAATTTAAGAAGTACTGGATCTTTAATGTAAGAAAAAATCTAACCAATTGTAGTTAAGTAGGTGTGACCGAAAGGCAGAACTGTTATTCCGAATGGTATAAATGTGTAACGGAGTGTAACCGGCTGTGCTGGCTGGGTGGAATTACCACCCAGCCCCCATTTCTGCGCAGAAATGAAACAAGCAAATATCGCGACTCTGCCTGCGATCGGCTCTCTGCACAGCGAGTAAAGAACCCCGGTTTGGGACCACAGGACCAGGACGGGGCGGCAAACACAGCCAGACTCACTGAGACCCCCGAGCCTCTGCCAGGGTGCGGCCAGCGCAGGCAGCAGGTGCGCGCACACAGCGCGGGGCTGCGGGCCCTCCCCGGGGAGGGAAGGGCGGACGGGCGCACTCACCGGGGAGCGGCAGCCTGCAGCTCCTGCTGCAGCGAGCGGGCGCAGGAACGGCCCCGGGGCTGGAACCTGTCTGCTGCAGCACGGAAGGATGCTCGCATCCGAGGAGGAGGAGGAGGAGGAGGGCTGGTCTTTGGAGGAAGCAGCAGGGACAGATGGGAGCTGCGGTCAGTGCCGCAGTGCCTGGGCGGATTCCGGGAGAGGGAACGCTGCCAAATGTGCGCTCTGGGATAGACGGTCGGGAACCAGGGGTGCTGCCAGCCCTGCCTGCTGGGATGAGCCGGGCGCAGTGGAGATGCTGCCAGCCCTGCCTGCGGGGGTGGGGGAGTGTGGGGGTGCTCCAGGTGTCTGGGCAGCTCTGGGAGGTCAGTGCAGCCATGAGGAAAGCAGGAGCGATGGGGAAGCCCCACGGAGGGTGCTTTTTTGGGCCCAGTTTAGGGAGCCAGGCTGGGAGGAGGGGAGGGTCACTAACAGAGACCATGCTGTGGGTTGGCCCCGTCCTGAGGGCTCCGAGCTGGGGATGCTGCCTGGCAAAGGCCTCTTGCGTGTGGCAGGGGCATCTTGGGGAGCGAACTGCAGCAGTGCTGCATGGGGTGGGGAGGGGAGGAGAGGGGGTGCTGTCCGGTACCACCCACCCCGCGGGGGGATTTGAGATGGCGGGGGTTGGGGTGGGGAAGGCTCCCGTGTTATCTCGAGGGAAGCACCCTCCCACCAGAAGCGAAAGCCGCTGCTGGGCAGGAAGCCATCCCACTCCTGCAGCCAAAGTGCACCCACACGGGTACTTCAGCCTGCCTTCCTCACACCCTCCCCTGACTTCTCCTTTTCCAGCGGGCTTCACAGTGTCCAAGAGGACACAGGGAGGAAGCCTATTTTGGGCCAGCGAGGAAACTTTGGAAGAGGAGATGAGCATCTTGGGTCTTTATTCTAGACGTTGCTGAGCTTGCTCACAGTCACACACCTGCAGAAAAGTGAATGCCAAAGCTCCAGACCTGGAAGGGGTGCTGCTATGGGTGACATCCGGAAGCCTACATCCAAAGACAGGGTCCTATTTACTTGAGGGACACCAAGACCTCCTTGTTCCCCAGAGGACAGACTATTTAGAGCACTGGAGCCACCAAACTGCACTAGGTAGCTTGTGCATGATCTTGTTGGAGCAGCAGCTATGGGGTAGCCTGATGCCCATGTGCATGATTGTGGAGTAACAAACATGGTCAAATCCTGATGCGCCTCCGGAACAGTGACATTTTCTTTTTCTTGCCTTGTGGCATTTCAGTAAGCTGGGTTTCATTGGTGCTGCTTTTCAGGAATTTTCTTCTCCAATACTGATTATTAAAAAAGTGCCTTGAAAAAGTCTGAGAATTCTTTCACAGCATCGCTGAGATTTCTGCTGAATACTGAGAGCTTGGGGGGTCTGCTTCTGGATCTAAACTGTGTTCAGTGCTCAAATGGGCAAAGGGCAAATAGATGAATTTGATCCTGGGCTTCCTACTGAACTGAACCACCTTCTTCCATTCATCAGGAAAACCCACTGGGGCAGAGAGAAAGTATGGACACTTCACTGAATATGCTTCCATCCATGCCGCAGCAGTCCCTGCTTTTTAAAACGGTCATCCAGAGTTCACTGCCATCCTGCAGACACACCCTCAGTGGTGTGCTTAAAAAGGAAAAAAAAATCAGAAAGACAAAAGTAGACCCTCTGGTACCCTCCAACTTGACTGTGTCTTAGTTTGAGCCTCTTTAAACTGGACATTTCCTTCAAGAGAAACCAGCGTTCTATCTCACCATCATTAGCAGCTCAGA
>JAAGAY010145923.1:15103-39557 GCA_011801015.1 Ardeotis arabs
CCAAACTGCACTAGGTAGCTTGTGCATGATCTTGTTGGAGCAGCAGCTATGGGGTAGCCTGATGCCCATGTGCATGATTGTGGAGTAACAAACATGTTCAAATCCTGATGCGCCTCCGGAACAGTGACATTTTCTTTTTCTTGCCTTGTGGCATTTCAGTAAGCTGGGTTTCATCGGTGCTGCTTTTCAGTCCCGCAACAGGGACTGCAAGCTCTGAACAAAAGCCTGGTTGTACACCTACTTCTGGTGGCCTGAAAACTCTTCCTGATGTCTTCTACAAAGACTGGAAAGACAAAAACTCAATTTTGCCTCATTACCTAAGGAATTTATAAAGGACAGTTGCCTTGTGCTCCGACTAGAAATGAAGATGTAGGCTACATCTACAATTCTAAAAGAAACTGTTGTAGTGAGTGATCCCTGATGCTCAGGTCAAGGGGGTGCAAAGCAGCTTTGCTCCATACTCTGGCCTAGCAACCCATGGAGTTCACCATGGCCACCCTGTGTAGCGTTTTGCCAGGGTCTCTTGTCAGCACCATATAGTGACCCTCTCGCCTGTAATTTTTAGACACAATGACTCTTTTTTTTCATTTCAGAGTGCTTGAAATAAGAAGACTGTGGTGCAAGTAGCAAAGGTAGGATTTGTTTTGCATGACGCTGAGGCAGCGGATCATGTATGAGTGGAGTCTACGGTGGGCGGTGTGGGGATGTTTGGGGTTGTAGTGCATGCTGGCATAGAGCTGGAAGTAACAGATAGTTGTGTAGAGAAGAGGGACTCAAGCCTGATTTCCTCCATACAGACTCGTGGGAGAGTTTGTAGGCTGAACTGTTACCATTCATGCTGAGTTCACGTGGAATTAGCTATTTTGTTCCAAAGGACAGCTTGAGACTGACCTCACAGTCATGCGCTACGGAAGGTCAGAGTACAACGAAATGGTAATAGCCATGCACCTAGGTTTTCTGTCTCTGCTGATGCATCTCTGGGGTGGGTTCATTGACCCTCCTCTGGGTTCATTCTGGCATTCTGGATGTGATCAGACGAATACTGAGTAAAGTGGACTAATTGCTTCCCTAGATTTCCTGACTGCGCTCCAGCTGGTAGAGCCCAGCATCGTCAGCCTCCCACCCTGCCATTGTGGATCCTTGCTGCCAATGGAATAGTGGGTGAGATCCCATAGGGATCTACTGTAAAGGGCAAAGGAGCTCAAGAGAGCTCACAAGTCTTCAAGGGAAATCTCCATCAAGCACAAAAATGGTCGTCCATCTGGATAGCTTGACAGAAAGTTCATGTCTGGGGATCTGAGAATCCTTAAGGAGCAAAGAGACAGCGAGAACTGAATACGCAGTGGTGATGTGTTGGAGGAAGGCTGAGGTATGTAATACGGCAATTAGATTCAGAGGCAAATGGAGACAAAGACCATGTCCCTAGTAGGGGTTATTAAAGTGTGCCAAGTAGAATCATACAGAAATTCTTGCTGCTGATGCATTCTAGATGCTTTCACGGTTTTGCACCCCTCCTCATTTTGCTAGTGGACTGCAGTAGTATGTTGATCACTTGGACATCTTTGGTCATCATGATTATTTCTGCCAGTATTTTGAACTGCAATGTGGAACACAAAAACACTGAGATGTCAGTATAACTGCAATAAAAGTAGTTGTTGTCTTCTAGTCTACATAGACAAGTAGATAGTGGACCCTTAGTGAAAAGTTTAAGCTAAATATTTTGTGGCTGTCTGATCTCTTCTGTCTTCTGGGTACTGGATGTCAATATTGATGATAGCATTGATTGTTTCTAAAATATGCAAGAGCACAATTGAAGGATATACGCATGTGCTGAAGAAATAACATTTAGAGTGCTTATAGAATAGCAAATTTTGACCGGGCTTCCTTGGCAACGGGATTGCTCAGAAAGAACATGCATTACAGGCAGGGGACATGTCAGAGCAAAACTTAAGACAGCAAAAATTGAGGTGTTTATATCTAAATGTTTCTGGTTGTCAGTCCATTCTAAAGGGACCATCAATGACTGGTTGAAACTGATACCATCTTCATGGAAATAGATGGAAAAGATAATGTGAAATAATCAAAGCCAACAATGGAAAAGCAGAGCTTGGAATTGTGAAAACAAGGTACAAAGGTTAAAAAAAAAAAAAAAAGTTAAATGAAAGGAATTCAAATTGAGAAGAAATGATGGCTTTGTAGTCAATGACCAAATCTTTTAATTTCACTGAATTTGCTTCTCATCTGTAAAAGACAGACTGACTTAATTTAAGTGCACCTTATTATGGAATAGCTACTCAGAACTTTTATTTAGGTTAGTACTAGGTAAACATTTAATTCCAGTAATTCCAGTCAAATCTGATTTTTGGGTTTTTTTTTTGTTTGTTTTTTTTCCTACTGTGATTAACAGGAAATGGCCAGTAATTGTATAAGTTTTTGTTGTTGCATGAAAGAAAGGAAGGAAGCAAGTAAGGGGAAAATGGAGGGGACAAAAGGAAATGAGGGCAGGGCAAGGAACAGAAAAGAGGGGAAGGGAGTGAAAGACTCAAAGTTAACAAGTAGTCAGTTAAGACTGAAGATTCAAACGTGAATAGCTAGAACTGAATTAAACCTGCTACAGAGACAGCTCTTCACCTAAAGACATACAGTCCAATTAGACAAAGGCAGTAGGCTAGATCAGGCTAATTCTGTCCTTTGAGTCACACATCCCTTGATGTTTTCTGCTATTTTTCAGACCCTTTTGGCTAACAACTGATCATCAGTTGGCTCAAGATGCACAATTCGGAGCACTAGAAATGTAAGACGTTATGCCTGTCTGAAGGAGTCACTGTGGTCTCACTTTACAGGCAATGGAGGGAAAGTTGCCATTCAAAATAGCATTTAATCTGCTATTGTAAGTATATAACTGGCTTGTTACTTCCCATTGTCCATAGAGGGAGCATTAAGTTCTGAACAACCAACTATGACATTTCTAAAATTAGCTGAAATCAAATCCCACCCATAACAGGAAACAGGGATTTCAAGAGAGGCTATTTAATCCTGGAGTAAGTCATGTGTCAGAGATAGCTCAATCATTTTCTTGGACAAAAATACTAAAGATTTATTGAGGTCTCTGCCTTTTAAGTTGCATCCAATTCAATTAAATTGAAACAACACTAACAAATTCCTTTTCTTCTTCCCTGTGAGGCTAGCCTTTGGCAACTGGCATTTATGACATCTGTGTGAAGGGCAGGTAAACTCCATTTATGGTACTTTGGAGACAACTTCCCTGCCGTTCCACAGTCCACCAGCACACACAGATTATACTACGTGCATAACAGATTATTCAAGCTGTGGCAGGAGAGCATCTGCATTTAAAATACAATGTAAAATCTGCAATGTAAGCTGACTGTAGGAGCCATCAGCCCAACGCTGTCCCTAATGTAAGAAAACAAAGGAAATTCTTCTAGTGAAATTTGCACGATCCATTTTGGAGGCCCCGAATGGTAGAACTGCTGAAGGTGGGACACTTACTTCAAAATGCTTATTGTGAATACGTAAAGCAAATTCAAGGAAGAACTAAGATCAAAACGTAAAGGTCCTCATAGCCACTAAACAAGAATTACACAAAGTGAGAGTTGTTTCTGGAAGGTGTTCTGCATTAGGGACGGAGACACTAACCTGTCAGTAAAACAATGACTGCTGTGAGTTTTACTGAATTTAATTAATAGCTCATGACCAAAACAATAGTCTAAAGCATTCACAAGGGATCCAAGAGCAGAATTAGGTAGATTCTACTTTGGCTACATGGATCTAACAAGTGAAGAAAACTAGTGTGAATGTGTGCCATTACAAACTGCAGGGAATTTTTGATGTCATTCTCTATTTTGTTATGCATAGGTTATATTGAGGTATCCCGCAAAATGGGGAACTTCAAATAACACAATGTTCTTTCCTTTCTCTGTTAATGGAAACAGTCAAAACCAGAAAGAGTCCTTTTAAATACATCAGACCTTTAAATGCCTGAGAGTGGAGCAGTGGAGAGTGTTAGGAGTTTCTTTACTGTGCTTATTATTTAAATTCACCTGTGGCTCCCAGATCCACAGTTTTCACTTTCATGTTCATGTTAGAAGAACCCACTGACAAAAAAAAGGCATATTGTGTGAGTGGATTTACAGCAGAAAGAGAAATTAGATGAGTCAGTACGAGAGCGATTGAAGCATGGAAGGGTTGTATGCACTGCTCTTGCTTTGATGACGTGTGCTTCTCTGCATGCTGTGATCTCTTGACCAGGTCTGTGTGTGTTCAGTGGAAAAGGTGTTTCTCCACTCTGCCCCCACATACGGATATATTTCTGCTGCCAAAATGCATTCTGTGCCTTGATGTTTACTAGTGTAGTCCAGTGGTTGGTTGCCCCTTTGGTAAGAGATGCCAAGTCTGAAGAACGCAGAATTAATGGCCACTTTCTCCTCTGTGGCAGGCTAATTTCTCCTCTCTTTCTGTGCAGCAGTTTCTCATTCTGGGCAGTGAGAAAACACAAAGCTACCATGGCTGGCACAGCGCTGCGTGAACATCCCATCGGCATTGTGCACACAGCAGCACTCATCGGGGTGATGAGGCAATGCGACTAATGAAGCTTTACCCTCTACACTTCATTAGTGTTATCTATGGGTGTCTTTCCCTCAAATTATTCCTTCTTCCTTTGCCCGTCTATAGACAAAGGGTATTTGGGTTTGCTTTGTTTTGGTTTTGCTTTCTTTGATCTTTGGTTGTTTTGGTTGTCAGCTGGGCTTTCCCATCAGGCCAGAAAGCGCCTGTTGAACCAACTGCAACCACAGACCTGACAATTGTGTGGAGCACAATTAACCCTATACCCATAACGAGTCCAACCCTTAAATGCCAGCTCCTCATAGTTGTATGCTTGGTCACTATCTCAAACTACGAACCGTAGAGAGCATTAACATCATGCGCTTTCAGCACGCACAGCCATTGCCTTCTTACTTTGTTCAGCTAAGCCAGCTCTGCACCCTTCAATTCATTGGCTCTTCAGGGCTTCCCTAGAGACCCTTTGCTTCAGTAACGGGCTGAAGCACCGTGATCTTGGTGCAGTGACTACCAAGTCACCAAGTCAGACTACAGTCTGTCCAGATGAAGCCAACAGAGGGACCAAAACCAAGAAACCACATTCTGATGACTGACTTTGTCCTCTCTGGATTCTGCAAGCATCCAGAACTGGAGCATCTGCTGTTCTTCATGTTCTGCTTAATTTACACCATGACCATCATTGGGAACCTCCTCATCTTCGTGGTCACAGTGCACCCCACCCTCCGCATGCCCATGTACTTCTTCCTCCGGACCCTGTCCTTCCTGGACGTTTCCACAGCATCAATAGTCATTCCCAAGATGCTGGTAAACTTCCTGTCAGAGAACAGGAACATTTCCTACATGGGCTGTGCCACACAGCTCTACTGTGTGATTTTCTTAGGAGCCACTGAATGCTACATTTTGGCAGCAATGGCCTATGATCGTTATGTGGCCATATGCAATCCCCTTAGATACGCAATCATCATGAACAGCAGAGTTTGTCATTGCTTGGTCTTGCTGTCATGCTGCAGTGGTAATGTTGTGTCTGTGGTGCAGACAGCTTGGGTGTTCACGTTGCCATTTTGTGGGCCCAAGAAGATTAACTACTTCTTCTGTGATATTCCCCCTCTCATCATGCTCTCCTGCACTGACACCTCTTTGTATGAAAAGCAGATCACTGCAGCCACAGCACTGGTCATCTTTACACCGTTTTGTCTCATCCTGGTATCCTATGCCTGCATCATCTCCAGCATCCTGAAGATTTCCTCTGCAGAGAGCAGACGCAAGACCTTCTCCACCTGTTCCTCGCACCTTACTGTTGTAGCACTGTATTATGCAAGTAGGACTTTTGTTTATTTAAGGCCAAAATCCAGCAATTGGGGAGACACTAAGAAAGTCCTAGCTCTCATATACACAACTGTAATTCCCACATTAAATCCTCTGATTTACAGCCTGAGAAATAAAGAAGTGAAAGGAGTACTAATCAAAATTATAGCTCAGCTGAGGAAGATATAAACTTACTCTTCTTGAAGTCATAAAATCATAGAGTAGTTTGCCTTGGAAGGGACCTTTAAAGGCCATCTAGCCCAAGCCCCCTGCAAGAAGCAGGGACATCTCCAACCAGATCAGGTTGCTCAGAGCCCCGTCCAACCTGACCTTGAACTTTTCCAGGGATGGGGCATCTACCACCTCTCTGGGCAACCTGTTCCAGTGTTCCACCACCCTCATTGTAAAAAATTTCTCCCTTGTACCTACTCTAAATCCAGCCTCTTTTAGTTTCAGGAAATCTTAAGGAAATCTTAATGCTTGACTTTTGTTAAACATCTGCGTAACTTGGAACACTTGGAAAATGGATGTAGTTTAAACTCTACTTAGAGATTTTGTGTTTCTTCTGTCCAGTATGAGTGTATATGAACCTTACTGCTTCAGTATTCATGATATATAATCTGACATCATGTGATGGAAAATGAGGTTTGAATCTTGGTTGGCAAGAAAAAACAAGTTAATATTTCATACAGTACAGTCACTGTAGCAGAGAATGCAATGTGTCTTGGACAGATATCTTGTCATCTGGGCCATAATGTCATTTGTATTTTGAAACTCTAGTTACTAGTTCTTTATGCCATGAATAAAAGTTTTTTTGGAGAAGCATCTTAGAGCCTCATACAAGCACTCACAGATAAATGACTCCAAAGTCTTGGAGTCCTTTATCTTCTGTCATTTGTAAATGGAGAGGAAATCAGCTCTAGCTTTGTCTGAGAGAGCAGGAAAACTGAATGCAGTCTCCTATATGACCAATGAATGCTCTAGGCGCCTGTAGGAAAGTGTGGCGTCAGCGTGCGTCAGTGTGCCATATAACATACATACTCGGGCAGTTGAATCAAACTGTAGGATACCAGTAAAAATAAAATGGAGAAATATTATGAGCATGATGATGCAGCATGAAAATCATGATTGTTACATTTGTGAGACCCTGCTACTTATGTTAATTCTTTTGCACTAACTGTTTATTAATTTTCAGATGAGAATTTTACATCAGCTTAAAATGAGCCCTTTTATACTTCGTATGTTTAATTTATACACTCACCTGAAAAGTGACAAAACAAAAGAACTTAACTTATTAAATAAATCAGCTAATTCATAGAGTATTGAACTAGATGCCAGACTTTGAGTGAGTTAAATACCTTTTCCATATGTAGACACATGCATATATAGATGAATGGTCTAAACCACGAATTGCATTTTAGCCCAACAAAACAGGAGACAAAAATTTTTACTTCAAACTTTAATATAAATGCTTTAATTCCTACACAGTACAGGTACATCAAGCATTTGAGAAAGAGGTTGAAAATTTCAAAACTTAACCTTTGTTCCTTAAGAAAGTTTTTATTATGGCCATTTTCACATCCTTATTCCTTAGTGTGTATATCACTGGATTCAGCAACGGTGTAATTACTGAATAAAAAACAGCCACCACTTTATTGTTATCAGACTCATATTTCACTGCAGGCCGGACATACATAAAGATAAGACTCCCAAAATAGATGGTGACCACAGAGAGGTGTGTGGCACAGGTAGAAAATGTTTTTTTACGTGGAGCACCTGCTGTTGCCTTCAGGATGGTCATGATGATTTGGAGGTACGAAGTCATGATGAAAAGGACAGAGGACATTATAATGGCAGTGCTGAAAGTATAGCCCATGATTTGTATGCTGTATGTGTCACTGCATGAAAGTCGTAAGAGCTGATCAGCATCACAGAAGAAATGGTTGATTTTTTTAGTACAGAAGGAAATCCTGGAGAACAAGATGGCAGGAAAAATAGGGCAGATGAATCCTGACAACCAACAGATTATGGCTAAGTTATGGTAAGTCTTTGGATTCATGATAGTAGAGTAATGTAATGGTTTACAGATGGCCAGGTAGCGGTCATATGCCATGACTGTAAGGAGGAACAGTTCAGTGGCAACAAAAGAGAAGAAGAAATAATATTGAGCAATGCAACTTGAAGCAGAGATGGTGCACTTCTCCATCAAGAAGCTGGCTAACATTTTAGGTACTGTGACTGTTATGTACCAGATTTCCACCACTGAGAGGTTGCTAATGAAGAAGTACATAGCACTGTGAAGATGTGAATCAACTAAAATGATGATGAGGATGAGAACATTGCCCACAAGTGAGAGGAGATAAATTGTAAGAAATAATGTGAAAAGCAGTATCTGTAGATTTTGCCAATTAGTGAATTTCAGAAAGACGAACTCAGTGACTACTGTCCAATTTTCCTTTTCCATGGGAACACCTAGACAAAAATTGAATAATAAATAATGACAAGAATAATCAGAGGCAGGCTTGTGCTTGATGTCCTGTCTGTAGTTAACTGGGTCTGTTACAGAAATCAGTGCAGAAATCAGTAAATGTTAGGTATGCCTGTCAGTAAAGTTTCTTGAGCAAATGAACATTTCTGAATGTTCCCCTTGGATTTTACATCCCAAACAGCACTATCATAGCAATTACATGTTTAGTTTCACTTTCCATTTTGAAAATGCAAAGTTTTCATTTACCTTCAGTGCATAACAAAAAAAAAACCAAACCAAAACAAAAAGTGATTGAAATTTGCCCAAGTATTTCGTTTAACTGATCTATATTACAGACTCAGGCTCATGTGAAAAGAATGTTAGTGATTCAAAATCCAGATTGAAATTTAGGTTCTGAGGCTAGCTTTTATCTATTATCTTCAGATACTCATGATGCCATCACGTACCAGTGATTACACTTCCTTATAAACATTTAACAGAGATACAGATCTGCAGAGGAAGATTCAAACCCAACAGTCCTAGATTTCTTTTTCAGGACGAATAAAATAACTCTTTGGAGGAGTTTATTTCTCCCAGGATTGCAGATTATCAATGAAGACCTAAAAAACAATTAGACAACTAGGATTATTTTAGATGAATCCCAACATTTCCCAATTTAATTATTCTTTTCTTTTGAAATAAATTTATCTATTGCAGTTCAATATTAATTAAATCAAACTATCCAGTATAATAGAGAGAACAGTAAGGATGAGAAAAGACTCACAAAATTACTCACCTTTATTAGCAAATGGGTACTGGTTAATTAGAAGCTCAACATGAGCCAGCAATGTGCCCTTGCAGCCCAGAAGGCCAACCGCATCCTGGGCTGCATCAAGAGGAGCGTGGCCAGCAGATTGAAGGAGGTGATTCTGCCCCTCTGCTCTGGTGGGACCTCAGCTGCAGTACTGCATCCAGTTCTGAAGCCCCCAACATAAGAAACACACGGACGTGCTCAAGTGGGTCTGGAGGAGGGCCACAGGAATGATCGGAGGGTTGGAGCACCTCTCCTATGAGGACAGGCTGAGAGAGGGGAGGGGATGGCAGGGGAGGGGAGCGGGGGGAAGGGAAGGCAAGGCTCCGGGGAGACTTTATAGCAGCCTTCCAGTACCTGAAGGGGACCTACGGAAAGATGGGGAGGGGCCTTTATCGGGGACTGTGGTGATAGGACAAGGGGTAATGGTTTTAAACGGAAAGAAGGAAGATTTAGATTAGATATTAGGAAGAAGTTCTTTACTGAGAGGGTAGTGAGACACTGGATCAAGTTGCTCAGAGAAGTTATGGATGCCTCCTCCCAGGAAGTGTTCAGTGCCAGGCTGGATGAGGCTTTGAGCGACTTGATCTAGTGAAAGGTGTCCTTGCCCATGGCAGGGGGGTTGGAGCTAGATAATCTTTAAGGTCCCTTCCAATCCAGACCATTCTGTGATCTGTAACAGATCGTGATGTTGCCCATATCTTCCACCAATTGCCATTCGCAGGCAAAACAGTCTCAAGGCAGGGAAATTTGCTTGACTGTCTCTCCCTGACCACCACCTGGTCACACCTTTCTGTATTTTTGCTGTGGATTACATTCAGCCTGGCAACACAAGGCTAGTAAGTCAGTGGGAAGCACAGGCGGTTAAAGCGGTATGTATAACCGTTTTCTGTTACTTTATGCATAGTGGTTTCTTTCTGCCAGTCTAGGCTGATTTGTTTTCTGACAGTTTCGCAGGCAGGAGCACTCTGCTCATAGTGTGCCTGATCCAACAAGGCATATAGATGCACTTCAGCCCATTCACAGGTGTCCATGCTCCAGCATGGGTCATAGTCCTTTCACAGCCTGTACGTGCTGTAGTGTGCCTTATCAACAAACTGCTGTCCCTTTGGGGCATTTATACTCCTTTGCATGAAGTGTCCCCTCCCACCCTACACCCACCAGAAGTATGTGTCCAGCTTGTATTGGCTGCTAGCTCCTATTTTATACATGTTTGACCAGGAACACCATGTGCTTCTCTGAATGTGTAAAGTATTGGTGTGTAATTCCCACTTCCCAGGCCCACATACACCTGGTTGTTTGCGTTGGCTTCAGAGCTGGGTGAAACAGATCTTGACTGACACTTGACAGTTCATTATCTCTCCCCACAGAGACCACACTCGCAGACAAATAGCGATTAAATCAATTTATGCCCATTAGAAAGACCAGCTGCTATTTAGAAGGATTTGAATGGGCCAGAGAAATGCTGTGCAAGAAATATTCTCAAATTTAAAAAGCGCAAACACAAAGCTGGGATTCAACAAAACTGTGTAACAACGCTGACTGGAGGGGTGGGGGCTGCAAACAGCTAGTATCCAGCTTTGCAGAAAAAGATTGATGTGTCCTGGTGCACAAGTTAGGTGTGTGTCTACAGTGTGTCCTTTCCACAACCAAGGCCAACTACATTCTGAGCATAACAGTGAGAGTAGTCTAGGAAAGTGATCCTTCTTCTCTGTTTGACACTTGTGAGAGTCCCTTGGAGTAATTTCCCCATATTTGGCCTTCCCAGCATAAGACAGACATGAATTTATTGTAAGAAGTCCAATGGAGGGCAAGCTAAGAAAAATTATTTTGTTCAGCCTTAAGAGGAGAAGGCAATGAGGAGAGCTTATTGCAGTTTTCCTCTACCTAACAGAAGAGCGTAGAGAAGACTGACCCAGAATTTTCTCAAAAGTGTACAGTATTCAGATAAGGAGCATAAGACCCAAGTTGTATCATGACAAAATCCAACTCAGTTTAAAAAAATCACCTTTCTTTTACCAAGAGTGGACAGACATTCTCATAGGAGCCCAGAGAGGCTATGTCATTCCCACAGAGACACTAAGATACTCTAAACTCGACTGGATAGGTCCCTGAGCAATTTACTTTAAAGAGGAGGCTGGATCGGAAATTTCCAGAGGTCCCTTCATCCTGTAATTTACTGATTCTGTAGCTGACAAATAGGTTATTCTTATTAAAGTGCACATACCATTAATCAACACAATTAATGAGACAAAAATGTATTGATTAGCCAGATGTTACCTGTTGACTACTGATCTGAACCTGGCACATAGCTTACAGTGCTGTAGGGAGTCACATAAAGTATTTGGGCTCATGGAGGTTAGCACAGAAGGACACGTGCTGAGCCTCTTGTGCTTGCGGAATATAATCTACGAAGTAAAATAAACTATGAACTTTAGAATTCATTCCCTTATGACACAATCCTTAAATCTCCCCGCTCAATATCTTCACTTCTTTTCTCTTTTTTTTTTTTTTCTGTTTTCCCCATCTTAAATATGCTATCACAGAGGCATTATCACGGGACATTCTGCTACCAATTGACTCGGCCCCGGCCAGCAGCGGGTCTGCCCTAGGCCCGGCCGAGTCCACTGAACAAAGGGGAGCAACTGCTAGAAGCTTCTTCCAGATGCTGCCACCGTAGCGCCCCCTCACTAAATAAAACCAGAACAATTGTAAAGTTGTATGTTCTGCATTTTTTCACCCAACCATGAATATTCCATGTGAAAACATGAAAATCAGAAACATCTATACATATATTCCCTAGAATATATTAGAAATCAGAAATTGAATCCTTGTTAGTGTGAGCATAACAGAAAAAAAGCTTTTTTGTTGTTACTGCTGCTGTTGATTTTCTTTATAATGCATGTTCACTGTTTTATTAGTCTGTGACCACTTTGGTTCCCAAGCAGTTATTACCTTGAGAGATAGCATTGTCATTTTAGTTAAATGCTAATTATTGTTTTTAAATTTCCTTCTTTGTAAAAAACAAAACTCAATGATTAAATTGACAGTATCTGCTTTGTTTTTACATTTCTCTGTAAAAGAAAACAACCATATAAGAAAGGAACGACAGCTGTGAATTTCTCATTCTGAAAAATATGTTGTTCAGTAACCTCTTGACAGCATTCTTCATCTCCGTATTCCTCCGCATGTGGATTATGGGATTAAGCATTGTAGTGATGACTGTATAAAGAGACAACATGGCTTTGTCCACCACAAGCTTTTGGAACTGATGTCCACACATGAAGATACAGAGTACAAAATGGATGCTCACCACTGCAACCTGAGTTCCACAAGTAGAAAAGACTTTGTGCTTCCCCACTCTGATATGTGTCCTGATTTTGACCAGGATGACAGCATATGACACAATCAGGGCAATGAAGATGAGGATTGTAAGCCATCTGCTATTGGACACCATGAATAGCTCAACCATATAGATATCTGTACAGGCCAGTTCGATTACCCGTGGGACATCACTGTAGAAATTGTCTAGAAAATTTGGTCTACAGAATTACAATTGAATGACCAGTGCTATCTGCATAACAGAATGAACAAATGCCTCTACCCATGCTCCTGCTACCAACCTGAGGAGAACACTGCAATTCATAAGGTTTAGCCACTGCAAAGGTTTATGGAGAGCCACCTACTGATCCAGAGCCATCACTGTGAGGAGGATGGCCACAGCACCTCCTGTGAAATGGAAGAAAAACATCTGTGTAATGCATCCCTGAAAACTAATGGTCTTAACCTCAGACAGGAGGTCCCACAGAATCTTGGGCAGAGTCACTGAGGATTCACTGAGGTCTATGAAGGCTAAATTTCCCAATGAAAAGTACATAGGCTTGTGGAGTTGTTGATCTGTGATTACTGTGGTGATGATGGTGACATTTCCAAGCCAAGTCATTACACAGATTATGAGGAAAGTTGTAAAGAGAATATACCGCAGCATGGCACTTTCAGTAAAACCAACAAGGGAAAATTTTTTCACAGTGGTGGTGCACGTCTCCTGCTCCATGCAATCAACAGATGTAACACTAGGTGAACTAGTTATTACTCATTGACATTTTTGTTCAGAAGAGGCTACTTGATCTTCTATTGTTATTCATCAAATATGATAGACCATTGAATTTCTTCAGCTCCTTTTCTTGCATAAAAGTTTGTGCCTGTAGAAATCCTCTTTGCACAAATTTACATATCTGCACTCTGGGTGTCTTCATCTAAGCTATGCTTCTAATCTTTCATTATAGTCAAAACAAGTGAGCATAATTTGACTAAATGTAGGTGCCTAGTACCATTTTGCATGTCCATGCATAATCCATCTACAGCCACAGAGCTGAGAGATATGACACAGCATCTATGGAAAATTTTTGTACCATGCTTTTCTGGAGCAGCAGCTGGAGGCAGTTGGCATATATCACCACAAAATCTCATATGGCATTACACATCTGTGTTCAGTCAACTGAATCCCATTCTGGGGATTTGTCAATAAAGTCAAGCAAAGACTAGGTCATTATAATGTTCTCCCTTAAATAAACCACAGTCTCAGTTGTCCATGTTACAGCAAATATGCAGTCTATGGAATGGATTCAAGTGGAATTTCCATAGAGATGTCCTGTATCTTCCTTCCTTCCTTCCTTCCACCCTTCTTCTTCCTCATGTATGCATTCATTCTTGCGATTCTCCATGCAAGTGCAGACCTACTCAATTTATTCCCCATCTTGAAAAAAAGCTGCTTTTTTAAACACACATGAAGACCTCATAAGGGCTAAAGAACATTTTAATCCTTTCATTTATGTCAGTAGGAAGGCTGAAGTTACATACCTAGCAGATTCTGGAGTTTCTTCTTCTCTGAAACTGGCCTGGTTCCTTGCCTGTGATATGGATGATGAAGAGCTGTGACGGGAAACCTTATCTTGGGAAAGTTAGCTTTGAAATCAGCTAAGATGATGTGAGGTATGGATTCTCCAGATACAAAAGAGCCATTTGTATTCTAGAGACATTTTTTATTCCTTGTAGAATTTTTTGGATGCTCAAATTTCCTGCTGATCGCTAAAAAGATTGACTGCATTGCAGATAACATTTCACTTGTGTGTAATACATTAGACAGTAAAATCAACAACAGTTTATCTTCAAAGACTTTATAAATATTGTGGAATCTGCAAGGTATCTGTCCTCAGTGTTACTTGTTCTTATTGAAAAATCAGAATTGTTTCTTCAGTCTCTATGCTCAATATAAATATGCTGGCACTCAGGTTTTTACCTCCAGCTTCAATGATGCAATTTGCCTGTCAATATTTTTATATTTGCAATATACAAGCCTCATCTTAGCTAGCTGCCTGAGCTGCTTTCACACTGAACACAAAAAAACCCAATTATTTTAACAGAACAATGTTTTAAATATCTTTTGGGTGTTTACCGCAGAGTAATATGAAATCAAGCTCAATAAGTATTGTTTTCTTCTCAGACCGAATAATCCCACCTCAGGACTTGTCAAAGATTACAGAGGTGCGACAAGTAGCTGTCTTGCTTAGTAAAACTGTCAGAATTGAATATGTGATCAGCTGGTTTAAGGCAACAGGGAAGGAGGTGCATGCCACATAACTTTAAGCCCTTAGCCACTTTAAGAATGCAGAGGGTGAGCAAGTGCATAAGCAAGCAATCAAGAAAGGTTGTTCACTGATTTTTTTTTTTTTAATTTTTTTTTTTCCAGGCAATGAGATCTGGTAGGTAGCACTTTTGAATGCAGAGAGATAGGATTAATTTCACTTACTTAAACATAGTTGACTAAAATTTAGTTGATGAAGTCTACCCACATTGTCCAGACCCTATCTATACTCAATGGGAGAAGACAGTTACCTGCAAGGAGAATTTATGTCGTGACAGTTGTCCAAGATAGGTCAGATGAATCACCACAGCTGCTGGTATAATTTCAAAAAGAGGAGTAGCATCCATTTATCAGAGAAGGAGTAAGGGGGCTGGAGCTCAGATTTCTCTAGATCTGGTCTAGTAGACGAGCTATTCTTTGTCTAATGCACAGAACAGCAAATATTAGATTTATCTCACTGCCTTCAGGTGTTTTAACGTTTGTCATCTTAACCAATAGCTACAACTTGCCAACTGAATTACCTGTGTGATTTGCCTCCAATGCCTCTTCCCTGAGTTTACTCATGCTTCATTATCCAAGTCCCTTCTCAGCTGGGATGCTCTGAAGCTAGGTGCAGTTCTGAGGAAAGTTCATTCCATTTTCAGTTTTTTACTGGCAGTAAGGTTGACACCACACAAGCTTTGTATTTTTCTGCAGGAACAATCTTGCAAAGCTATCCTAGCTTTTGCTGCACTCTCAAACACTCCTAGGTGCCTTTCCAGTACGTCTTGGACAATGGCACATTTGTATTCAACATCATGTTTGAAACATATTTCTGGGCCGTGGTTCATGCATTTCAAGCCAAAAAATACCCCCCCCCCCCAAAAAAAAACCAACAAAAACCCACACAAATTCCAGCTTATAGTGATCATTATTATGCTTTAAGATGCTATACAGGGCTCAGGGGAAGATCTAGCTTGACTGGACAGAGCATTAATACAGAGCAGTGAGCATGAGCTGCACTGCCGCATTTGTTTAGAAGGAAACAAATAACCCATTGGGACAGGTTTTTATATTAGAGGTAAATATATCATGCTGGATCTGAAAGCCCAAGTGAGGTGAGGTTGATGCAGCTCCATTTCTCCAGGTCCAACCAGCAGCAGAACTGAAAATATATTCCCAATAGGCACAAACATACAGAGTACACATATATACTGCATGTATATGCATATGTACATGGCTGGCACTCAGAGCACTCACATGAACACAGGAAGTGCCAACAGTCCTCTCCATCTGGACAGAATGGAAGTTCACCAGTGAGAAAATATTAGCAAAGAAAAAACAAGGTGAATCCTCTACCAGCTCGGCTTGGACACTCCATCTGCCCAGTAGTTGATCCCTGGATCCTAGTCTCCCCAGTTGCTGGCATCTAATACAATGCTGCCTTGAAAAAATTTCTTATCTGTATCTTATACAATCTTAATTGTATCTATACAATGATAATTATATAATATAATCTTATTTTCTTAACTATATTTTGTACAATCTACTAAGACAAAGTAGTAAAACAACTGCTCCTTCCAACGCAATATATTGACTAGAGCGGGGCAGCTGCCAGCTAAGACTTACAAGTGTTATCTCAGCTCTCAGAAGCTAAGAAACCAAGGTCACATTATTGAAAAACAGGCAGAGTCCAGTCACCCAAAGTTTAGTGTGATGAACCAACCTACAGACCAGGATTGCTGTGATGAAAGGCAGGCTTGCGTAATTTACTCATCTAGTACAGATGTCAAGGGTAAACTAGTCACTTTAGGCATTTTTAGTGGCCAGTAGAGATGTAACCTGACCCCTGTCCAAGCACTAAGTAAATACAGTCCTAAGCCTATCACTTGGGCAATAACTCCAAATAGAAGTGTAACCTTAAATTACATCTTAAATCTGTTCCTAGTCCTTATCCTGTTGTAACTAATTGAAGCTCCAAACTTAATCTTCACTTTCTTACTACTCCAGTCTTATTTTATCTCTCCTCCTGCTCCTACCCTGGTTTTAGCCTTAACTTAGCGAAATGTTTGACCCCAAATAGAACTTTAATTCTGGCTTCCCATTCTATCATAAACCTCAGAGTTTAGGGAACAAAAGATAGCTTTGACTTTCACAATATAATAATGTGAGTTTCAAAAACTAGAACATTTTAGAATAAAAATATCATAGAATCTTAAAGTTGGAAAAGACCTCCAAGATCATCAAGTCCAACTGTCAACCTAACACCGCCATGCCTACTAAACCATGTCCTGGAGTGCCACATCTACACGTTCTTTGAACACCTCCAGGGATGGTGACTCCACCACTTCCTTGGGCAGCCTGTTCCAGTACCTGACCACTCTTTCAGTAAAGTGTTTCCTAATATTCAACCTAAACCTCCTCTGCCGCAACTTGAGACCATTTTCTCTTGTCCTAAGTTATCTGGGAGAAGAGACCAATGCCTGCCTCCCTACACCCTCCTTTCAGGGATCTGTAGAGAGCAATGAGGCTCCCCTCAGCCTCCTCTTCTCTAAACTAACAATCCCACTTCCCTCAGCCGCTCCTCTTAAGACTTGTGCTCAAAAATATTACAGTTGTCTTTCCTCTACAGAACAGTTATCTCAACAAATATTCTATCCATCAATGAATTAAAATGTTCCTCCAACTTGAAAAAAATAGGACATTAAAAAGGAAGTACATGGGTTAATAAAAAGAAAAAAAAAAAAAACAAAACAAACCTCAAAGGTAAAAATACACAAAGCAACCACAATGATTATGATTCTTAAATCAGCTGCATGTTAACAGACATCATCTGAAGAAAATACCAAGTTCAGTCTAACAAGAACGTAGTAATGTAGCAACTGTGAAATAAAGATAAATTAGTAAAGAATTTTAGTGAAAGTTATCTAACAGACATCCATTATAAAAGATTGTCCAATGATTCAAGGTAATGTTTCTTCTTTTTTGATACCAAAACAAAGACACCTAGGAATAAGAAATTTCCCCTATAGAATTTTGTAACAGAAATATTAAATTTCAGATGAATGAAGTATGAATGGAGATGTGTATTTGAAAGTCTCAGGATAAACTGTAGAAAAAGGTTTAAAAGAATACCGTGTTTTAATTATTATGTTACATTATGATTTAATTCAAACAACTGTAAAGCATGAACCAAAAAAGAAACTGAAGCAAAAAGCAGGGAGTTGGACTCAAGGATCTTTATGAGTCCTTTCCAACTTGAGATATTCTATGAGTCTACGAATGAGATTATGAGAATGACTTGTCTCACATTCCATGAGAGAGAGGGTGGTGAAAACGTGAAGTGTGTAACTTGGGTCCCTTTCAGCGTAGAGTGCTAGCCTCTACTTGCATGGCCACACAGCAGCTTGTGTTTCTTATGTGTAACACACCTTCCCCCAAATCATCATCACTAGAGGAAAAAGAGATCTTTGACACCCTTTTCTCAGTGGATTATTCCTTTTTCACAGCTGAAAAGGAAAATACTTAACTCCACCACGAGTTATAAGACAGTGACTCTCAAATGGGCAAATGCCACCATAAAAAAAGAACAAACCCTCTGATGGGAGAAACCTTTGGGTATTTTTCTTAGATGACACAGCAAAAAAGACCACATGGCAACAGCAGGATTTAGTATCAGGTCTATATGGGAGCATGAGGTCACTATGAAGAAAGAAAAAAGTCAGTTGAGGAGTTCACAGAGTTCTTAGTGAGGAACTGTACCTGCCTCTGCCACTCAGCTGTCAGCAGGCTCTATGTCGCTTATTTATGTTACTAACATCCATCAGTGAAAAGGTACATTACTAGGATTTTACTAGCTTCCATCCCTTCGTCTACAAAATAAAACCCAATATCCTCTTGGACACCCCAAATCCTTGAGAATTTTGACAGACTGATAACCCATTTTTTCATGGTCAAAATAAACGTCTACTTCTCTCAAGCACTCTTTCCCCCCATCTTTCCCATGGTGGTAAACCTTTCCCTTTTGTTGCACTTTCACTGAAACCTGTGAGGCCCTCTGCACCTGCAGTGACGAAGGAAGAGCCCTTGGGGGCACCTGGTGTTCTCTAGAATAGAATAACACTCATTGTTGTCCCTGTGTACATACTCCTGTGAAGTTAACTTTTTGTCCTGGCCTTCCATTTGGGTGGGCAGTGATGTTTGTACCCTGCAGCACAGCACAAAGACTGAGGGTGCCTCAGTTATACTGGATGATCCTCCTGTTGGTCTGAGGCCGTGTCAGGGAGCCTCCTGACCAGACTCAGGACTGATCTCTTCCTGACATGAGGTGGGGCTCTCTTGATTATCCTCAGAGGGTTGGTCCCTTGTCCTGTGGACATGTTGAGTCTTCTTCATGTACCCCCACCCTGCTCAGTGCTCTCCCACCCCTTTTAAGCCCGCTCCCCATCACCACAGACACATTAGGACTTGTTCAGCCAACATGTAAAGCAGTGGTCCTGAACCTGTTTCTTTTTTTTTATTCACATTTGAATTGTAACTACTTCTTTTGTTATCTCTTATTAAACAAGTGTATTATATATACATATACATACTTACACATAAGTTTTTGTGTCACACTTACTGAATGTACATTTGACTTCTGTGTCCAAATAATTTATAAAAACATCAAAGAGCACCGGCCCTACAATCAAGCCCTAGGGAACCCCGTTTGTGACTGGCTGCCAGCCTGATGTAACCCCATTTATTGTAACTCTTTGAGCCTGATAGTCAGCCAATTGCTAACCCATCATATTATGGACCTGAATCAGCCAAATAATTCCTTTTGAGCAGAAATCAGGATTTCAGAGAGAATGGTTTTCTTAATGTAGTGCATATTCTGTAGACAGAGTAGGTGCAGAGTGGACTAACTATGGCTCCATCCACAAAGTCTTCCAGTAATAGCACAGAAGACCTTGCACCCTCACAAATGATAGCAGCCTCAGTCCTCGTGAAACCCTTTCTGTTGCATGCTGTAAGAGTCCAAATGCAGTTGCCAATGGAGTAGGGGTTTGGTTTTTTTGTTATTTATCCACCTCCTTAACTGTCCTCTGGCAAAAGAAAATGAGTGCCTTAGAAAGAGTGCCTTTCTCCTTCTGTCAAAGGCTTCAAGCCTCCCCCATCCTGGGAGCCTTTCTCACCTCTTGATAAAGTGTGTCTTCCAGTTGTATGTCCTTCACTGTGGCAAGGGACTTTGGCTATTGACTCTACTCTGTCTCTTCTTGCAATCCTGTTCCAGTTCTCTGGTGCATAGTCCGCTCACCTCATCCCATGACTCCTTCACCTGGCAACTCTACCTTGGCCCTGGCTTGTTTCCCACACATGAAACCACCATCCCTCTAAATCCAGCAAGAGGCACCAGCCCCTGGATAGCAGCATCCCCACTCTGGAATGGTGTCCATCATCAGGTCTTTGATGTACTGGGGAACCTTCTTCATATAGATCTGGCTCCATGACTCTTAAGCAGCACAGTTACCACCATTCTGAGCAGTCCTACACTTTCTAGAGCAGACTTTCTGTCCTTTTGCACTCCTGTCATGTAATTAGTCCCGAAACCAGTCCTTCAGCCCTCCTTCAGCAGTGAAAGGCAACAGGTCTTTTTCTATGTCACCCAAGCGATTTACCTCAGCCACCACACCAGAAGTATTCACATGCATACTTCCCAGAGCTGGGAACTCCCTGAACACAAAGTACCACATCATGGGATGAGTAAGGGAAAACCATCCTGCCTGGGATTAGATAACTACAACAAAGGCGATAGCTGAAGTGCTCACTTTAGACTAAAGCAGTGCCTTGCAGTGCCTCACATCAAGACGAACCACCCACAGCACCAGGGTTACACAGCCCTGTAGGGGTGCAACTCTTGGGCCTATACTCAGCTGGAGGTTCTGACAACTTGATACCACCACAAGAAAGGAGATGGCAAAGTCTCCAAGCCATCTGTATCCAGCACCCTTTGCGTCCCCCTCAAGATGGATCTTCTCCCACAACCACAACTCCATTCCATAGAAGACTGAGAAAGACAAAGCAGAACAGCATAACTAGGTCTCTATGTGACCATGGGGGAAAGACATGCGAAAAAACAGGAAGAGGGACTTCCAGTAATATGGAGAATTACAACACCTGAACACCTCTTTCCTGCTGCCACCCCTGTCTCTCAAGGAAGGAGACACTGGATCCCCCAGCTCCTCTGCAAGCAGCTCACATGCACGCTGTGGAAAAGAGAAGATGGCAGATTCAGCAGTCACAATCCTTAGAGGGACCTGTGCCTTTACCAAAGGCAGGTAAAGATGGGTGACTCCTAAACTGGGGATGCACAAAGGGAAGCAGAAGGTGAAAAGATTGCTCACCCTCTCTGTACGGGGATGGGGAAGGTTCAAGAAGCAGCAGGACTACCCTCTTTCACTCCGGGCAAGGCATGTGAGCCAGAGAGCTCACAAAAACAGGGCCCAACCCAGGCCAGCCGAGGAGCCTTCACGCCACAATGTCCTTCAGAGCTCCAGACAGGTCAGGAAAGATGAAACGGTAGCCGCTCTCCAGGGTACGTTTTGGCACCACCCTCTGGCCCTCCAACAGCATGACAGCTCGCTCCGCCCCAAAGACAGCCCGCACAGCCCAAGCAGGCACCGGCAGCAGGGCTGGGCGACCCAGGGCTGCAGCAAGCTCCTGAGCAAAGGTGCCATTGGAGGTGGCAGGGGAGCATGGGGAGACACCGTTGAGGACACCTTGCAGGCACTCACTCTCCAGGGCATGACACACGATCCCAGCCAGGTCCTGAATGTGGATCCATGGGAAGGGCTGAAGCCCAGAGCCCAAGGGGCCTCCCAGTCCCAGACGGAAAGGCCAGAGCATTTGAGAGACTGCACCACCACCTCGGCCCAGCACTACTCCTGTGGGGAGAAGAGAGTGAGACCAGGACCGTCCCCCCTCCTCCAAAGGACAAAAGTCCCCTTCACCCCCAGACCTACAACCAGAAGACAATCCTTAGAGGGCTGGACTGGAACAGCACCCCAGCAAGGAGAGGCACAAGACCTGATGCCCTTCTCCTTCCTCTTCCCCCTTTTGCCCCAGCACCAAAGTAGAGCCACCCTGAACAGGTATGATGGCCCATCTTACCAGATCTCACCACAACACCACGAGTTGGGCTCCCATGGATAAAAGCTGCAGCCTCCCAGGAGCTCACCAGGCGTGAGAAGAAATCAAAATCCCCCCCGGGACTGTCCTCAGTATACTCAGCTGTGAGGCTAGGGCGGTAATAGCCTGCGGATGTAACAGCAGAAAAGCGTTCAGGGTTGAATCACGACACCAGCCACCCTCCCCATAAAACAGACCCTCTTCCCTGCCTCCAGGAGCCCAGAACTCAACCACTCCATCAGGGACATCCTCACACGAAGAGCACAAGGTCTCTCTGATGGCAATGCTGACAAGTTTTTGAACTACCAACGCACTCTGCAAGTTCAGCGGGACGCACTAACGCTCGGGTTGAGCTGGCAGCCCCAAGAACCAAATATACCAGCAAGCAACACACCGAGTGGGCTGCATAGAAAGGCACTTGCTCTAAAACTGGGCATCACTCTGCTAAACTGTGGTAGCTTTAAAGACTGCAGCAAACAGATACGCAAAGTGGAGATATGCAAGGGGATTCAGCTGCGGCCCTGCTTAGATAAACGGTTTCCACAGGATGGAGAAAAGTCCTGTTCTAATGACAACAAGAGAAAGCACTGGGACCCAAATTCCTCTTCAGCAGAACCAAAAGGCTGATCAAGACTTGCCTCAACACAGTGACATTGACAGCAATAAAGCTGGCAAGACGTACGTCCCTCCAGAAGTGTGTTTCTGTCTGGAGGCATACATCTCCAGGGCAGTTATGAGTCATGCCTTGGCCGGGCCCAACCAATACCTACGCCGGTGACGAGGACCCAAGCACGAGGTGGCTGTTCAGCATCAGCAATGGCTTTGGCCAAGGTCTTGGTGGTCTCAATCCGACTGCTGACAACTTCCTTGCAGAAGGCATCACCCCATCTGGGAAAGGGAGAGCCACCGATCATACTCCCCACAAGGACATCCCAGGAAACAACAGCACCAAAGGGGGCCCCAGCAGACACCCACTCACAAGCACAGGAGAGGTCACGTGAATTCCCCTCCACCCCAGAGCAGAGGGAGGACATGGGACCTTACTACCTAAATGCATGGGAACTTTGGGAGATGGTGGCTCTCCACTTCCCACAAAAGGCTGTAGGTTTTGGACTGCCTTAGGACAAAGGTAGCAGAGGAGCTGGACACCAAAACTGAGTGCAGTGAATTCCCCCCAAGTGCCTGATGGAGGCATTTCAAAAAACACCCCCATAGAAGTCAAACTTTGGTTTTAAATGTAGGCTTCTAGTATCATTTTGGAAACATGGAACTAATTTGCCTGGTCTCCAACCATCAATCCAAAAGGGAATCTGTCTTCCAGAGGTCTCCCAGAACTTAACAGGCCCACAGAAATGTTTTGTATACTTGCAGACCCAGATGTCAACAGATAGGCAACTCATGTGCTTCCTGGACACCCTGTTTCCTCCCCAGATCCCTTCTACATTCTCTGACAACACTGGGCTGTCTTGTCTTCACCTTGTCCCAACAACACTACAGGAGATCAAGTTACCTGCGGAAAGGGTTGAGGACATTTTCACCAGCCAAGTTCACCACGGCGTCGCACAGGGGCAGTCCAGAGTGAGACAACTCTTCCTAGGCAGAAGTAACAGAGACATCACACACCCAGCCTTCCCTCTACTCAAGCCTTCCCAACAGCCAAGCAGGGCAGGCTCCTAAGAACTCCAGTCAGTCCCCTCCCGACGCTGCGTGGAGCACATGCATGACTGGACAAGGTTTAGCTCCTTGGAACTACAGCAGCACCCATCACAATGACTATGACCCATGGAGCACCCAGGAGCCCAAGAATACATCCACAGGAGCCAGATTCTCTGCGTGCCGTGGCAGGTCACGGTGAGCCTGCTTGTTCCTCAGCCCTGACATGCTCTCCCTCCTGTGACTGCTCTCATCTCGTACCCAGCTGATCCGATCCGTGCCCCCTTCTCTAGAGATATGCGTCACTTCATGCCCACGGCTCCGCAGCAACTGGGTCAGGGCTCTGCCCACAAAGCCGGTCCCACCACCTAGGAAAAAGACAAGACATTACAGATTTGGCACCTGGACTGGCGTCCCAAGGCCTGCACAGGCCTCCCGGTCACCACGGCAGCTTCCAGGGTGCCTCACCCTGGGCCCAGCCCGCTCTGTCCGCAGCGCCCAGCTCCCCCGCACAACACCCCAGCCCCGAGGGCCTCCACCGCCCACGTCCGGGAACCACACACCGTGTCCTACCCAGTACCCCGGGGGGAAGAGGGGGCTGGTTCCGGCCGCTGTCCGCAGCTCCCGCAACCCAGGCCCGCCCCCGCATTTCCAAAAGCACGTCCCCCTCGCAGTGACCGCCGAGGCCCTCAGCCAGGCCCGGCTCCGTCCGCCGGACGGCCTCCTGCGCTCCCGGCAGCGGCCTGACTGGCGCCCCCCCCGCCCGCGCCCGCACCCGCACCCGCACCCGTGCCCGCGCCGAGCGCCCGCCGCGCGCCGGGCCCCCCCAGCCCCCCGGGCCCCG
>JAAGAY010145923.1:39577-65837 GCA_011801015.1 Ardeotis arabs
ACCCCCCCGCCGCGAGCGGGCGCGCTTAAAGGGCCAGCGCGCCGCAGCACGTTAAGGCCGGAGCGCAGGGAGCGGGGCGGGAGCGCGGCTGGGGGTGGTTCCGGCGGCGGTGGGCAGCCGCTTGGAAACGCGTTGGAAAAGCAGCCGGAAAGGAAGCAGGAGAAAGAGGAATGCGCGAAGCCGGAGGCGCGAGAGCCCGGGGCCAGGCCAGGGCACCCGCTGGGGCACAGGCTGCGGCGGAACGGCCCGCCGGAAGGCAGCTCGGGGAGTTCGTTAGGTCAGTCAGCTAATCAGTCAGTTAGGAGGGCTGAAACAAACGCCAGTGAAGTGATTTTTGGTATTTCTGATAGAAACTGAAGAATTTTGCAGCTGGGTATTAGGCTGGGGTTGTTCTCACTGACCCCAAGTCTCCCTTCCCTCTGGACACCTTCTTGCATGTCTCAGGGTCACAGGAAAAGAAATTCTTTCAAGGATGTAATTCTGCTACTGGACGTCAGATCTCTGTGCTGAGACGTGATGAAACACAGGCTGAAAGAGGGCAGCCGCAGCGGCCTTTGCATCACACAGAGCTGCTTGTGTTGCCAGCTGCTGTTCTCGTGTCCTCTGAAGAGCAGAGGGTGATTCTAGCTTGGGGACAGGATTGCCACACGTTGGTGGCTGTTCTGAAGCAGGGACAAATTCTGGAGATATTTCTACCCACCTGTCTACAGTTTAGCGCCCCTAGTCATCCATCCTTGTCTGCACGTACACCCACAGCTGCTGCTCCACCCGTCCATTCAGCTGTCCTCCTTCCCTCATACCTTGCCTTGTGTGTTCCTACCACCCCTGCCACTGGCCGTATTTGGTGAGTCCCGTGGTTAAGCAAGGAACCAACTTTCTAGGAGGAGCCAGCTGGAAATCTAAGAGACTGGGAATTATTTGCACAGGAAGAGGCATCCCTGTGGTTCACAGGATGAAAGGTGGAGGTGAACAGCTGGTTTCTGTGCAGCATGTGCTGGAAGATGGGTGGGTGAGCTGGAGCTACTCTCCGTACGCAGTATGGTCTGCACAGCCTCTGTCTGCTGGATGGGTCATGGTGGTGGAGTTAGCTGGAGGTGCTGGCAGGCTGTACATGCATTCTCCGTTTGACTCCTCCGTAAAGGGCAGGTGGCGGTAGCTTGATGCAGCCTACTACCTCCTTCATTGCAAACTGTCAAAAAAAGAGGCAGTTGTAAGTGACCTTTGGGTATGTCTCAAACGTGTTTTTTCCTCCCACCTTCCTCCATCTCATGGTATTTCACTGGATAAAACTTCATAGAAAGACAAAATCCAGCATGTCCTTTCTCACTTTCTCCTCACAGCTGCACTGTATGCATCTAACAAGATGTGATGGGGAAAGAAACATGCCAGCAGTCAGTCCCAACCTGTAACAGAGCCTCAGCGCCAGCACCTGAAGAAGCCCCACACTTCTGCTTCTGTCACAGGGCAAAGCCTGCTCAAAACAACTACTCAGATACATGCGAATCATAGAATCAGAGAATGGTTTGAGTTGGAAGTGGCCTTCAAAGATCACCTTGTTCAACCCCCTTGCCTTGGGCAGGAACATCTTACACTAGATCAGGTTGCTCAAAGCCCCATCCAACCTGGTCTTGAACCTTTCCAGTGATGGGACGTGCCCTACTGTGCAGTCTGTTCCCATCTTACTACCTTATTTGTAAATAAATTCTTCCCTATGTACAATCTAAATCTTTCAGTTTAAAACTGTTTCCTCCTGTCCTGTCACTACAGGTCCTTTTAAAAACTCTTGCTTTCTGTCTTGCTCGTAAGCCCTATGTATATATTGAAAGGCTGCAAAAAGGTCTCCAAAGAGCCTTCTCTTCTCCAGATTAAACAATCCAAACTCTCTCAGCATTTCTTCATAGGTGGGGTGTTCCAGGCCTTTCTTGTACTGAGGACCCGAGAACTGGACACAGTACTCCAGGTGGGGTCTCATGAGAGTGGAGTAGAGGGAGAGAATAACCTTCTTCAGCCTGCTAGCCATGCTTCTTTTGATGCAGCCCAGGATAAAACTGACTTTTTGGGCTATAAGTGCACATTACTGGGTCAGTCCCCCAATACCCTCAAGTCCTTTTCTGTAGGGCTGTTCTCAATCCATGAGTCCCCTCTACTGATATTGGAGATTGCCCCAACCCATGTGCAGGACCTTGCACTTGGCCTTGTTGAACTTCATGAGGCCAGGTGAGGCCGGGGATACCTGTGCCAAGCTCTTGCTCACCAGATGGTTCTGGTAAGGGCTCGGTAGGCAAATCAAGCACAGATCCGTGCTACAGGTCAAGGTCACCTGAAAGTCCTGGGCTGTACCTGATATGCTGCAATGGTTTGTGTGAGCAGAAAATAAACAAGGAAGCACAGATGAACTCTTCACAGTTGCACACCTCCATAGCACACTTGGAGAGGGAGACTCGACTGTGATAGTAACCTAGTTAACGACAGCTTTGGATATGAAGAAACTCTTGGCAGTTGACCTGAGGTGATGCTACCAATGAAGCCATTGACAGCATATGTTGAATGTCTCTATTAGAAAGTGTTAAATAGTGAAAAAAAATGACCTGCTGGGGAATACACTCGCCTACACCCAGCACTGTGCCCAGGGCTGTCCTCACAATGGAACTGCTCCATGTAAAGGCAAGCTCCCCAGCCAGGTCTGAACACCTCCAACAGCTGCAGTGAGTGTCCCATTCCCTGGCTAGCTCAGTCAGTAGAGCATGGGAATCTTAATTTCAGGGTTCTGCATTCAAGCCCTAGGTTGACTGCCAAAAAAGACCATCGTGGTTTAACCCCGCCTGGTAACTAAACACCACACAGCTGCTCACTCCCTCCCTCCCAGCAGTGTGGGGTGAGAGAATGGGAAGGGTAAAAATGAGAAAACTTGTGAGTTGAGATAAAAACAGTTTAATAATTGAAACATAATAAGAAGAAATTGTAATGGAAAGGAAAATAACAAAGAGAGAGAAATAAACCCCAAGAAAGACAAATGATGCAAATGAAAATAATTATTCACCACCAACTGACCAATGCCCAGCCAGTCCCTGAGCAGTGGCCAACCTTCTCCCTAGTTTTGTTGCTGAACATGATATGTGGTATGGAATAGCCCTTTGGTCATTTGGCGTCTGCTGTCTCAGCTATGTCCCCTCCCAACTTCTTGTGCATCCCCACTCACTGGTGGGGCAGTGTGAGAAGCAGAAAAGACTTTAAATCTGTGTAAGCACTTCTCAGCAGTAACGAAAACATACCTGTCTTATCAGCACTATTTTCTGCACAGATCCAAAACATAGCCACATACAAGCCGCTATGAAGAAAATTAACTCTATCCCAGCCAAAACCAGCACCTTCAGACACAGAGCTTGGACCAGAAGCCTTGAATGGTGCATGTTCTGCACAGATGCGTTTCTATGAATAAAAATCAGGATCCCCCTGTTACAGCCATCCTACTTCATAAATAGGACCTAGAATCATAGAATCAGAGTAGGGTTTGGGTTTGAAGGGATCTCAAAGTTCATCCAGTTCCAATGTCCCTAGCATAGGCAGGGACACCTTCCACTAGACCATGTCCCTCAAAGCCCCATCCAACCAGGCCTTTAACACTTTGAGGGATGGGGCATCCACAGCTTCTCTGGGCAACATATTCCAGTGCCTCAGCACCCTCACAGTAAAGAATTTCTCCCTTATATCTAATGTAAATCTACTCTCTTTCAGTTTAAAGACGTTACCACTTGTCCTATCACTACATGCCCTTGTCAGAAGGCCTTCCTCAGTTTTCTTGTAGGCCATCTTTAGGTACCGGAAGGCCGCTCTAAGGTCTCCCCGGAGCCTCCTCTTCTCCAGGCTGAACAGCCCCCAGCTCTCTCAGCCTGGCCTCATAGGAAAGGTGCTTCAGCCCTCTGATCATCTTTGTGGCCTCCTCTGGACTCCAACTGGTCCATGTCCTTCTTGTAGAATCATAGAATCATAGAATGGTTAGAGTTGGAAGGGACCTTCAAAGGTCATCTAGTCCACCCCCCCTGCAAGAAGCAGGGACATCCCCCACTAGATCAGGTTTCTCAGAGCCTCATCCAACCTGGCCTTGAATGTTTCCAGGGATGGGGCTTCCACCACCTCTCTGCGCAACCTGTTCCAGTGCTCTACAACTTGCATTGTAAAAAATTTTTTCCTAATATCCAATCTAATCTACCCCCCTCTATTTTAAAACCATTACCCCTCGTCCTGTCACAACAGGCCCTACTGAACAGCCTCTCCCCATCTTTCCTGTAGGCCCCCTTGAGGTACTGGAAGACCGCTATCAGGTCTCCCCGGAGCCTCCTCTTCTCCAGGCTCAATAGCCCCAATCTCTCAGTCTGTCCTCATAGGAAGGGTCCTCCAGCCCTCTTATCATCATCGTGGCCCTCCTCTGGACCTTCTCCAACTGGCCCATGTCCTTCTTATGTTGGGGGCTCCAGAACTGGACACAGTACTCCAGGTGGGGTCTCACCAGGGCAGAGTAGAGGGGCAGAATCACCTCCCTCGACCTGCTGGCCACACTCCTCTTGATGCAGCCCAGGATGCAGTTGGCCTTCTGGGCTGCAAGGGCACATTGCCAGCTCATGTTGAGCTTCTCATCAACCAACCTCCCCAGGTACTTTTCCTGAGGGCTACTCTCAATCCACTCATTGCCTAGCCTGTTTGTGCTTGGGATTGCCCCGACCCATGTGCAGGACATTGCACTTGGCCTTGTTGAACTTGATGAGGTTTGCATTGGCCAGCCTCTCCAGCCTGTCAAGCTCCCTCTGGATGGCAGCCTGTTGACTGCACCACACAGCTTGGTGTCATTGGCGAACTTGCTGAGAGTGCACTATATCCCACTGTCCATGTCACCAACAAGGATGTTAAACAGGGTCAGTCTCAATACCACTCATCACTGGTTTCCACTTGGACATCGAGCTGTTGACCACAACTCTTTGAATGCAACCATCCAGCCAATTCCTTATCCATCAAGTGGTCAAGCCATCAAATCTATGTGTTTCTAGTTTAGAGACAAGAATGTAATGCGGGACAGTGAAAATTGCTTTGCACAAGTCCAGATGAATGACGTCACTTGCTCTTCCCTTATCCACCAACACTGTAACCCATGATAGTAGGGCACCAAATGTGTGCCACTGAGTAGTGGCGTTCAGTGCTTGCAGCTACCCCATCTTCAGACATACCTTCCTATCCCGGATACTTATCCTTGTTACCATCTTTTATTTTGCTACCACTGCTGTGATGTTTCTTATCTTTCAGCTGCAAGGCTTCCAATGATCCTAGGAAATGGAGCGGACTCCAGAATATTAACTTTGTGAAGATTTCTTTATTTTATGACCTGCCCAAATGCAGCATAGTTGGAACCTTACATTTGTTTAAAGATCCCTACAAAAGACACAAGGTTCTCCGTAGTGTCTCGAGATAGAGTCATTAAACCAATCCTTTCCATGACCAAAATGCATCCCTGTCTACCATCCTCGTCTGTTCTATCCCCGGACTGAGGCTTAAACATAACGAGGAGTAATGAAAGTAATCTTATGTAACTTTGGACAAACTTGTTGGTCAGTGTCACACATGGATGCTCAGTCTGGGCTGATGAAGCCTTTCTGAGATGTCCACAGCAGAACTAATCTCACAAAATTTAGGTAACTACAAAGCAAATGCATACAGATGGGTCAGTCCCCTGTCTCCGTTATACAGTCACTGGAGAGCAATGGATTTTATTCACCCCACTCTAAGGTTTTCATTTAAAATAGGAGACTCCACCTTTTCCTCCGGAAGTGTCTGGTTTTATACAATGACTACTAAGAGAGGTGAAAGCAAGTCCCTCAGATAATCCCAGCTCTGTTGCACAAAACAAAATAGGCCTGTATTTTTGAGACATTCAAAGTATAGAAGAAATACTTCCAAAGATTGATTCATCTCATTCTAATGGAAATGACTTGGGTTAGATGAATTGCTTTCTTGAGATCTTTCCTTCACCATGAGGGAGTCAGACGAGTAACTCAGGCTTAGATATCTGTGTTTAGTCATCTAAATTTAGGCATGAAATCCACCAGGTTTGTAGGCATGTGAGATCTGGATTTGTTATTCATTAGGAGAGTGAGCATGGCACCTGTCAGACCCACTGTGTAAGTGAACAAGAAGGTCCCAGAGAGGGTGAGCTGCTGAAGAGACACAGTTTTTCAACTGCCATGAGACTGACTTCCTTCCCTAAATAGTGGGATTCTTGGTTTTTAGCTTAAAAGAGAATAAAAATAAGACAGTGATAAAAGCAATGAATGGGACCTTGCAAGGACTCTTTGTATTCCAGGAGGATTTGAACTAGAGCTAGTGATAAACTGAGTAGTCCCTGGAAGTGTTCCCCAATTTAGGCCAGTTGACAGCGTAACTAAACTGCTGCTTTCTGAGTGGAGTATTAATGCCTTTTGGGACTTATCCTTGGCCTGTGCTAACTCCAGATTAGTCTGGGACAGTGTTGCTTGTCAGAGAAAAAGCTTAACAGCAGAGTACTGATCAGGTACTGGTACAGCCAGTGACGTACAGCAGAGCTCATTGTCACTGTTCAGTATGCCAGCGTAGCTGAGGAGTTCTGAGTCCTTGCTGGAGGACAAACCCGGTAAAAGGAGTCTAAACAACTTAGCCAGATGGATATACTTACCCTGTGTAAAGGCAGGTAATATAAATCCCACTATAATCATATAGACCTGAACGGTTATATTATTGAGCTGTTCCAACTCTTTCACCTAGCGTAAAGGCCTCAGCCAGATTTTACATGACATTGCTTAAAATGCAACCCAGGAATTCTGCAAGTGTTTTTGGAGGATGGTCAAAAGTTTTCATCACCCTTCTGTGTCCTTACTGTGTTCCTAAAAACATCTGTTTATTGAAATTACATTTCATTTTCTGTACTTATCTGGATTTAAAAAAAAAAAAGTAGTTCAGTAATGTATCAATAACAGACAGAAAACACCATTCAATGTTTTTAATTATTCATTAGGGGACAGAATCTTCAAATGGCAATAGGCCCAACAAAGCTTTGACATGTTGAAGAACCAGATTGAGCTCAGTGCCTCAGTGTATGATTTTATAGCTAAATAGTGAGTTCTCAATTGCTGCTTCTTTTGGAATCCGTTCTGTTTTTCTCCAGCATTCCCAAGATAGTACTTCCCAACCACATCTTCAGTGCCTTACAGACACTGGCTTTTACAAATGTAGTTATTTCAGCCAGGTAAGGATGCCTTCAAGTTCACATTTTTACATCTATTTCAAAATGTTGAGCTTCAAAGTCTAAGGTAGTTTTGTGGGCTTCTTGGATAGCATAGAGATGCAGGAATCTGCAGAAGGTAGTTCACTCCTTCCCAAACTGAGTGTCTAAAGTAAATGAAAGAGTTGAATTCAATTCGTTTAACTCAAGATGTTCACAGTACAGGCATCTTCATTTAAGCTAGTCATCCTAAGCTTCCTTTTCTCTCCTTAGACAGATACAGGCCATTTTGGGTGAGATTGAACTGAATGTATTTGTGGCATCTGGACTAGGAAGAAGTTAATTGCTCTCCAGAGCAATCTCAGATGCCCATACACAGGGACCTTGTGTATTTGAGTTGCTGTTTCAGGGGGTGCCTGTCTTTTGTGCATTCTGCAACACATTTGCCATCCCTGTATAGATGCGTAGGGTAGACCAGTGGACCTGAAAAGTCCCTAGACAGTTAAGTGGATGTATCAGCCTGACTAGCTGAGATAGATATTTTATTTTTATATCTTCCACTTCAAGTGCAAACAAATTTATCGTCACTTAGGAGATCATCTCTCTCTCACTCTGTCCTCATTAGGCAGTGAGTGAGATAATGCCTTCCAAAGGAAGATGTTAGAAGGTCATTGAATTGACATCTGGAGTAGGTAGCATCATTCATATTCTAAAGGACAATTCAAAACCTTTCCTGAGGCCTACAAATGTAGATCAAATGGAATGGAATCAAGACAGTAGGAAGTACATAGCAGAGCTATGATTCTATAACTAGTAAATTTATTATGACCTATAGAAATCACTTTTACAGAGTAGGAAGGGAGTTAATTAAGGTGAACCCTAGATGGAATTTCTAGGACAAGATGTCGCTCCAGTATATTATTTTCCTAAGAGTAGCTTTGAATTCCTGGTTCCTTAAGCAATAAATGATTGGGTTGACAAGGGGTGTCAGGACAGTGTATACCACAGAAACCAGTTTGTAGGGGCTGAAGGAATCAATAGGCTGGGGCCTGACATAGATAAACAGGGAGGTTGCATAGAACACTGTAACCACTAAAAGGTGAGAGGCACAGGTAGAGAAGGCCTTGTGACGTCCCTGGGCTGAGGGGATGCCCAAGACAGCAGAGATGATGCACACGTAGGAGGCCATAATCACAATGAGTGGTACAAGAAGGATGAGCAGGGCCAGTAAGAAATCCATAAGCTCAGCTATTGATGTGTTGGTGCAGGCTAGCTTCAGCAGGGGGGAAACATCACAGAAGAAGTGGTTGATGATGTTGGGCCCACAGTAGGTCTGACGTGCAATGAAGTAAACTTTCCCTGTGGAAATCAGGAAGCCAGTCATCCAGGAGCCAATGGCCAGACGAGCACAAAGAGTGTGATCCATGATGACTGGGTAATGCATTGGTTTGCAGATGGCCACATAGCGATCATAGGCCATGACAGCCAAAAGAGTGCACTCACTACAGGCCAATGCCAGGAAGAAGAATAGCTGAGCCATGCAGCCTGTGAAGGAGATGCCTTGTCTTGTTGTTATCAAGCTCACAAGCACTTTGGGCACTGTAACAGAGACGTACCAAATCTCCAGAAAGGAAAGATTGCCCAGGAAAACATACATTGGCTTGTGAAGTTGGAGATTTGTCCAGACAAGTGTAACAATTATTGCATTTTCTGTCACTGTTAGCACATAAGCCAGGAAGAACATACAAAAGAGCAGAAGCTTGATTTCCTGTTTACCTGGAAAACCAACCAGAATGAATTCAGCCACATGGGTCATATTATCTGAAGGCATGCTCTAAATCATGCAAAGCTGCTATAGATTTTGCAGGAGAAGCAGATGTAGCAGCAGTTTGAACATCCACTCAAGTTAGCTTGTGGGTATGGGCCATGACTTGAAAATCTGTCTTTGTAATTACAGCTGTCTGGATTGAGGAAAGAAAAAACAAAACCAGTTAGAATAAGTGATTTGTAATGAGAAAAAAAAAACAACAAACCAACCAATGGCAACAAGATAGCAACTTCATAAAGTACTATTGAGGCACAAGTGGGATTTTCCAAAGTAGACTGCAGAATTTTTAAAGGACCGTTTTAGTAAATGCAATTAGGATCATGCTCACACAACTGTGAGTTAAATTTCTGATCCAACCTCAAGCATCTCATGATACTAACACAGTATGATCTGAAATGTGCTAGGTACATGAAAGGGTGCAATGCTTAGGATTTTTTTTTCCCATACTTTATTAGTTTACATGAGTTTTTCACCCAGCCTCCACATTTCTGCCCATCCAGAACTCAATCAGCTACTGTTATAACACCGTTCTGGACATTGTAGGGACACAGTTAATTGAACCATCTCACTGGATCTTAAGGTTAGTCATCCTTGTGTAAGTTAGAATCCTCACAGAATGATTAATTTGTTTCCTGTAAATGCCTGTGATATAACTTCTAGGTGTACTTCCATCTCTCCTGTTTAGTCTTTAAATTGAGAGAGGAGCCTATCTCTGCTTAAATAAGGTAGGTGGATGTGAATACAAAAGTTGATAGACATAAACACTATTAAGTAACAATATCTCATAAAGCACAATAGAATGAATTAATCTACCTTCTCAAAGTGTTGGTCTTTCTCTTTTGACTGAAAGGGGACACTCAAATATGAAATTAACCTGTTGTAAGTAAACAGTGTGGAGTTAATCACACAGTGGGTATCTAAATTGTATATTAGTGATTCAGGTACCTAGACATAAGCATGTTTTGAGATGCTGTAGATATCCTGATGTTCCAGCTCTCAGTCTAGAAAATGATGAGATTTCCACAGGTTCCATGTCATATCTGGCAGGAATTTGTGAAACACACAAATATATCAAGGATATCTCAAGTGTTTCTTATGGCTGTGTTTAGGGTCTTGAATCCCACTTTCAGTGTCTGTGTATGAGTTTGTGGATACATGTCTTTTGCATGCTGTAGTTATTTGGGTCATTCATATAGAGCAAAAAATTAGGACACAGAAACTACAGGACATTCAGAACCTACTAGAGTGACACCTGCTGGGTGGAGAGCAAAGGGCCTCTCAAACATGACTGAGAGCCTATTGATCTGCATGGACCAGCAAATCAAATCTCTAATACAATCCGTGACTCTAAACAGTGATTCGTCTGGCCTTATATAGGGTTGTAGTTAGGAATGGACTAAATATTTCTGGACACTGTTACTGTATGGTTTACGCTTCCACATTATTATGTATAATTATTATATGACTATAATAAGAGTTTAGACAGCTAGCATTCCATGTAAGTTTCTCCACCTTAGGCACTCATCGTGATATTCAGACACCTATATAGAGTGAGACAGACGGTGTGATTTTAGCTGCCAAAGATATCTTAGACATTTCCTTGTAGTTGGCAGATATAACATGGGACCCGTAGAAAATCTGTATCCTTCCAGAGCAGGGCTGAATGCCATGCAGAATACCAGAGAAGGCCTAAAATAGCACCACACGTGCCTGTGTTTAACTACTTGAATTCCCCTTTTGTTGCTAGGTGTGATTAAGAAGTGAGATAGCAGGGATTACCTAAAAATGTATTTTTGTTGCCATGAGGAATGATGAAGATTGTACCACCCAGCTTTCAGCTCTTCCTTCTGGAGGATGTGGAAACTTAAGGGTATCAGAAACTTACAGACACTGTGCAGAAGTCTTGGATAACCTGCAAAAGGCATTTATTTTTAGTAACTGTAATGAGGCACTAAGATTAGCTACAATGAATTTGACCTGTCTCCTGGGTGGTTTAAGCAAGGTGACAGAAATCCAATGATTAGACACAACCAGCATAAATGCACAACCTCACTGTTCACATGCAGATAGCATGTTAAATCTTATGTGCACCGTTATTCAATATGTATAGTAAACTGCAAGGTTAATCTCTTTCACAGATGTCTATGAGAACACACACAGAGACAAATTTTACAATCTGTGCTTATACTAACTTATCAGCACTGTCTAGTTGATAATAATTATGTATTTATTAACTATATGTTTCTTACATCAGATTTGGGCAGACACAGACGGAGTGCAGATTGGATGTACCTACATTATTTCCGTGGCGGGAAGCCTGTTTTTTCCCATGATTTCTTAATCATCTGCTTTAATATTCTACCGTTCCTCCATATATCTATTCATCTATCTCTATGCATAGCTGTAAAGAGAAAGAAAAGCAAAACTATTTCATACCTTACGTGTGAATATAGATATGTGTGTGTTCTAAAATTAAATATTTACAATAGACTCATAGAATAGTTTGAGTTGGAAGGGACCTTTAAATGTCATCTAGTTCAGCCCCCCCTGCAAGGAGCAGGGACATCTTCTAACAAGTCAGGTTGCTCAGAACCCCTTTCAACCTGGCCTTGAATGTTTCCACGGATGGGGCATCAAACACCTCTCTGGGCAACCTGTGCCAGTGTTTCACCATCCTCATTGTAAACATTTTTTCCTTATATCCAGCCTAAATCTACCTCCTTCTATTTGAAAACCATGTGGTGGTTTAGTCCTAGTCACCACACAAAATATAAGGATATTAATATCTACAAAATGAACAATGCTCGATTTCTCACCACCTGATGTCTCAATAACCGATACAGTCCGTCCTGAGCAGCGATCACAGAAACTAAACCGAGCGGCAAGCAAAGGAGCGAAAGGGAGCCAGCAAGGTAAAGAGAATGATGCCAGTGAGCAAGAGAAAGAAACGAGATGGAAGAATGGAAAATGGATGCTCCCTGCCATTGGCAACCTCCACTTATATACTGAGCACGACGTTTATGGCATGGAATACTCTCTTTGGCCAGTTTGGGTCAATTATTCTGTCTGTCTTTCTCCCAGCTTCCTGCATCTGCACATTAGTGAGATTTGGAAAGCCAAACAGTGTCCTTGGTCTTATTAGCAACAACTCATATCATCAGAGTGCTTTATCAACATTCTTCACATACAAAATCCAAAACACCCCGGCTACTGAGAGGAAAATTAACTCCATCCCTGCCAAAACCAGGACAACCATTAACCCTTGTCCTGTCACAACAGGCTGTGCTGAAGAATTTCTCCCCATCTTTCCTATAAGCCCCCTGTAGGTACTGGAAGACTGCTATAAGGTCTCCCCAGAGCCTTATTTTCACCAGGCTGAAGAGCCCCAACTCTCTCAGTCTGTCCTCATAGGAGAGGTGCTCCAGCCCTCTCATCATCTTCATGGCTCTCCTCTGGACTCTCCAATAGATCCATGTCCTTCTGATGTTGGGGGCTTCAGAACTGGACACAGTACTCCAGATGGGATCTCGCCAGAGCAGAGTAGATGGGCGGAATCACCTCCCTCGACCTGCTGGCCATGCTGCTTTTGGTGCAGCCCAGGATGCCGTTGGCTTTCTGGCCTGCAAGCGCACATTGCCAGCTCATGTTCAGCTTCTCATCCACCAGTACACCCAAGTCCTTCTCCTCGGGGCACAGTATTTCTTAAACTGTGCCTGTTTTTTTTTTACTTCTCAATTAAAGACACTATAAGGAAATATGATTTTCAAAAATGACAGTCGAGTCTTATCAGGTTAGCCTAATTTGGGATCAGAAGGTCTGATTCCATCCCTTAATTAGGTAAAACTTTGCCGACTATATTCAAAAACATTATGATGCCAGTGAACCATAAACCTCTACACAGGAGAAACTGTCAGAGATACTTGATAACAGCCTGCTATATTGTCAGTCATAGGCAGGGAGAATCTCATGTGAAGTCAATTTCAAGATGGATAAACTTTACTCATAAGAGGAGTCTCACCAATCTAAATATTCAATACAGATTTTAATCAATGAATTCTAGAGAAGATTCCCTCTCTATTGCATGAACCACCTGAAGTAGACTTTAAAATAATTCAGGTGAATTGTATTCAAAGAGTGATTGACAACATTAACAGTAGAGATAAAACTATGGAAAGGGACTGTGCTGTTGCTATTGATGTAGATACCTACACTTAGGGGGAATTAATCTTGTAGTACTGAACTCTGAGGAAGAAGAAATAAAGGAAAGAAGGGAAAATATTTTAAAAGTCAAAAATTAGAAAGTGGGAGAGCAAGAAGGAAGGAAGGAAGGAAGAAAAAAAGGAAGAAACAAAGGAAGGACTACTTACTTGAGAGAAAAAGATGAAGATGAATATATCAGCCTATTTTTTTTTCCTGATGCTTGTTCTAAATAACTGCTGAAAAGAAAAAGAAATCTCATAGGGAAATTGCCTTTTAAAGTATGAATATAGAAATTTGCAGAAAAAAAAAAAGAAGTTTCCTGTTAAAAAAGAAATCGAGATAGTTTTCTATGGAAATTAGAGATCAAGAATTAGACAAGGCTAGGAGAGCACTGTTTCCTCTTCTGTTGCATGGGAAAAATGAACTACTCTCTCTTTAGGGACCAATTTGAGTTCCGTATGTTGAGTTGCTCCTCTTTCTCCAACATAAGTAAAAAAAAAACATTCCTCTTGTGGTCAGTGACACTGCTCCCATTTTTTTTTCAACTAGACCAAAACTACAGTACAAGAACCTTTACTCTGAGAAGTGATAAGCAAATCAGATCCACACAGAATCTGTGCCAAGTTCAAAACACTAGTTTATACTTATGATAGATAGGATTTGCCTCTATTTATATATTTACGTGAGCTAGTAATCTAGAATTTCCTTTGTCTGTTCTGTTCTGAATGGGTGCATTACAATGACATTGACTACATCTTAGAATCCATGGGTTGTATTTAGTAACTCTCCCTTGACTGGAATTAAAACTACTATGGTAGCCTGGTATATACGAAAGAAGCAAGATGTCTAAACACAAACGTACAGTAATATTTTATAAGTTTTAGGGTATTTGACACTTCTGTACAAGACATATGTTAAATTATACTACTTAGTGTGAGCAGGAAGCCAGGTGTGATGCTCTGGGGCACCTAAAATGTCAATATCTAATGACATAAAGGCACATGAATCCTATCCGTACCTTCTGTAGACTCATAGAATAATTTATGCTGGATAAAGGAGATTCGTGCTGTCCTCAGGAGATCTGAAGTACAACCTCCTGCTCAAAGTAGGTGCAGCCTAATGAATGCTAAGTTGAAGGAGATAAACACTTTCCTTGATTTACTGGCTATGGTGCTGTTTATATAGCCCAGAATACAGTTCAGCTGCTTTGCTACCAGGGCACTCTAAGGACTGATGTTCTGCATCTAAGGACTGTCCAGTTCTGCAGAGCTTCTACCTAGCCAGTTAGTCCCCTGACTGCATCATTGCCAGGAGTTATTCTTTGCAGAAATTTGCATTTGTTTGCATCATTGTTAAATTTCATGCAGTTCCTATTTGCCAGATCTTCCAGCCAATCATTCCCTTCCCCCAATTTGGTGTCTTCTATAAACCTGGTGGGTAAGCACTCCTTCATCTCCTCCAGGTCATTGATAAAGATATTAAACAAGAAAGGTACCTGGATAGACCCCTGCAGGATTTCAGGGTACAGTAGACCCATTGACCACTCCAGGTAGAGCACGGCGCATTGACCATTACTCTCTGAGCCTGATAAACCAACCTGTCTTTTTATTCATCTAGTCCATCCAGACTGCAAGGTAAGACCTTGGTTGCAGTACGATGGAAGACAGTGTTGAAAGTCTTCCTAAAGTTCATGTAAATGGCATCTACTGCTCTTCCTTCATCCACAAATCCAGTGATTTCATGACAGATACAGGTTGGCATACAGAATGATTTACTTTTGGTAAATCTAGGCTGACAGCTCCCAGTAACATTCGGCTTCTTCTTCATGTGACCAAAAGTGTATTCCAAGAAGAGTTACTCCTTAATTTTGCAAGGAACAGAAGTGAAGATGTTGAATGGCCTGTAGTTTCTCAGACTGTCTGTCCTGGTTTTGGCAGGGATGGAGTTAATTTTCCTCTCAGTAGCCGGGGTGTTTTGGATTTTGTATGTGAAGAATGTTGATAAAGCACTCTGATGATATGAGTTGTTGCTAATAAGACCAAGGACACTGTTTGGCTTTCCAAATCTCACTAATGTGCAGATGCAGGAAGCTGGGAGAAAGACAGACAGAATAATTGACCCAAACTGGCCAAAGAGAGTATTCCATGCCATAAGCGTCGTGCTCAGTATATAAGTGGAGGTTGCCAATGGCAGGGAGCATCCATTTTCCATTCTTCCATCTCGTTTCTTTCTCTTGCTCACTGGCATCATTCTCTTTACCTTGCTGGCTCCCTTTCGCTCCTTTGCTTGCCACTCGGTTTAGTTTCTGTGATCGCTGCTCAGGACAGACTGTATCGGTCATTGAGACATCAGGTGGTGAGAAATCGAGCATTGTTCATTTTGTAGATATTAATATCCTTATATTTTGTTATTATTGTAGTTTCCTTTGGCTATTTTAGTTAATTGTCTTTATCTCGACCCACGAGTTTTCCTTTCTTCCCAGTTTGTCTCCCCCATCCCACTGGCGAGGGGGAGGGTGAGTGAGAAACTGTGTGGTGGCTTGGGCTAAACCACCACAGTCTTTCTGGCATCCAGTGCAGGGCATGAAGGGGTCTGGCTAGATCAGTTGGGAGGTCGTCAGACTTTAATCTGAGGATCCAAGGTTTGAGCCCAAGGTCAATTCCGAAGGGTTGAGGTGAAGACAGATTTAGAATAGCTGGGGTTGGAAGACACCATTAAAGGTCATCTAGTCCAACCCCCCTGCATAGAGCAGGGACATCTTCAACCAGATCACGTTGCTTAGAGCCTCATCCAACTTGGCCTTGAATGTTTCCAGGAATGGGGCATCCAGCATCTCTCTGGGCAACCTGTGCCAGTGTTCCACCACCTTCATTGTAAAAAACTTTTTCCTAATGTCTAATCTGAATCTACGTCCTTCTATTTTAAACTATTTGCCCTTAGTGAAGCCATGTTGGCTGTCACCATTCACCTCTTTATTTTCCGTATGCCTTGGCATGGTTTTCCTATATGTTTAATCTGAATCTACCTCCCTCTATTTTAAAAACATTACCTCTCATTCTATCGCAACAGGCCCTGCTGAAAAGTTTCCCCAGTCTTTCCTGCAGCCCCCTTTAGGCACTGGAAGGCCACTATAAGGTCTCCCCAGAGCCTTATTTTCACCAGGCTGAAGAGCCCCAACTCTCTCAGCCTGTCCTCATAGGAGAGGTGCTCCAGCCCTCTGATCGTCTTCATGGCTCTCCTCCGGACTCTCCAATAGATCCATGTCCTTCTTATGTTAGGGGTTGCAGAGTTGGACACAGTGCTCCAGATGGGATCTTGCCAGAGCAGAGTAGATGGGCAGAATCACCTCCCTCGACCTGCTGGCCATGCTGCTTTTGGTGCAGCCCAGGATGCCGTTGGCTTTCTGGCCTGCAAGCGCACATTGCCAGCTCATGTTCAGCTTCTCATCCACCAGTACCCCCAAGTCGTCCTCAGGGCTGCTCTCAATCCATTCTCTGCCCAGCCTGGATTTGTGCTTGGGATTGCCCTGACCCATGTGCAGGACCTTGCACTTGACCTGGTTGAACTGCATGAGGTTGGCACGGGCCCACCTCTCCAGCCTGTCCAGGTCCCTCTGGATGGCATCCCTTCTCTCCAGTGTGTTGACCACATCACTCAGCTTGGTGTCATTGTTGAACTTGCTGAGGGTGCACTCTGTCCACTCTCTGTGTTGTCAGCAAAGATGTTGAACAGGGCTGGTCCCAATACCGACCCCTGAGGCACAGGTTAGGATGTCGTGCGGGACAGTGTCAAATGCCTTGCTCGAATCCAGGTAAATGGCATCAGTTGCTTGTTTCTTGTCCACCAATGCTGTAACCTCGTCATAGAAGGCCACCAAATTGGTCAGGCACGATCTGCCCTTGGTGAAGCCATGTTGGCTGTCAGTAGTCACCTCCTTATTTTCCATGTGCCTTTATATGTTTTCCTGGAGAATCTGTTCCATGACCTTGCCAGGCACAGAAGTGAGGCTGACTGGCCTGTAGTTCCCCACGTCTTCCTTGTTCCCCTTTGTAAAACTGGGGCTATGTTACCCCTTTTCAAGTCATCGAGAGCCTCAGCAGACTGCCATGACTTCTCAAATACAATGCAAATCAGCTTGGCAACTTCATCCACCATTTCCCTCAGGACCTACAGGTGGATGTGGACTTGTGCACCTTCAGGTTCCTTAGATGTTCCTGGACCTGCTCTTCTGCTACAGTGGGTGGTTCTTCGTTCTCCCAGCCCTTGCTTTTGCCTTATGCGACCTGGGTGATGTGGCTAGAGCCCTTATCGTTGAAGACTGAGGTGAAAAAGTCATTAAGCACCTCAGCCTTCTCCATGTCCCAGGTAACCAGGTCACCTATTTCCTTTCAGAGAATCTCCCTGGATTTCCTTTTGTCCCCAGTGTACCTAAAGAAGCTTTTTTGGTTGTCCTTGATGTCCCTGGCGGATTCAATTCCGTCAGACTTTTAGCCTGCCTTACCTTATTCCTGGCCACTTGGACAACCTCTCTGCAATCGTCCCAGACTACCTGTCCTTGCTTCCACCCTCTGTAGGCTTTGTTCTTGGTTTTCAGTTGGCCTAGGAGCTCCTTGTTCATCCGTGCAGGCCTCCTGGCGTTCTTGCCAGACTTCCTCTTCATTGGAATACATCGCTCCTGAGCTTGGAGGAGGTGCTCCTTGAATATCAACCGACTTTCCTGGCCCACTCTCCCTCCAGGGCTGTATCTTATGGCACTTTACCCATCAGATCCCTAAACGGGCCAAAGTCTGCCATCCTGAAATCCAAAGTAGAGAGCTTGCTGCATTCTATTCTCACTGCCCTAAGGATCTTGAACTCCACTGTCTCATGGTCACTGCAGCCAAGGCTGCACATACCCCAACCCCGGCAACAGGCCCCGTGGTTTCTCCAGTCCCCACTACAGACACACTGGCTAATCCGACTCCTGCTACAAATGCTGTGGTCACTTTAGCCCCCACGGCAGGTGCCACAGCTACCCTAGTCACCACTACAGGCATTGCAGTTACTTCAGCCCCAACAACAGGCACTGTGGCTACTCAAACCTCGGCAAGCAGTACTGTAGATAAACAAAAAGCCAACCTGCGCCAGTATCAGTTGCCCCTGTACAGAAGAAATACACCAAAAAATGAGTTCACGTAGTGAAAGACAATGATGAACCAGGGACATCACAAGAACAGGGAGAGGCAGAAGCAGAGACTGTCACCCGATCCCTATCCCTGAGTGAGCTGTGAGACATAAGAAGAGATTTCAGCTGTAATCAAGGTGAGAAACTTGCTCTGATGCTGGGACAGTGGGGCCAGTAGCCTGGAATTAGAGGGTAGGGAAGCCAGGCAGCTGGGATCCCTGTCTAGGGAAGCGTCCATTGACGGTGAGGTTGGAAGAGAGTCAGAAGCTCGCAGCTTCTGGAGGCGACTCCTGTCAGGCACGAGGGACAGGTATTTCTTCAAGGAAGATATTGTATGCCACCCAAGCAAGTGGACCACCATGGAGAGAGAAATCCAGTATATGATGGAATTAGCTGTTCGGGAGCTGGTTTATCATAACCTGGATGACCCGCCAACTGGTCCGTGCAGTGGCTAACCAACTCCAACAGCATGAACACGATTTCTCTTCCCTGATAAGGGCCTGTGTCTAGGCTGTGGAAAGACTGACTGAAAAATCAAAAAGCCTGTTTGAAAAACAGCTTGAAAAACTATCCCAGGTGTTTCAGAAACTTGAGGAGGACAGGTCTTACTGCCCACCTGCACAGACCAGTATCTCAGCTATTAGAAGAAGACCTCTTCCTCATCCTCAAGAGATATGGTACATGCAATGAGGTAACCTGTGGTTTACCTTGTGTGACCAAGGAGAGGATATGAGGAAGTGTGATGGAAGACCTACCTTGGCCCTAGAGGCATGCATACGTGAGTTGCAGGGAAAAACAGTCACAAATGGAGGTTCTTCCAGGAAAATTGCTGTTCCAGTCTCCAATGGACAGTTCCCCAGACAGGGTAGAATGGGTGATCTCCCCTCTGATCCTATGAAAGGGACTTCTGATTCATATTCACAAAAAGTGACTAGGGGCCCTGCATTTCTTTGCCACGTGACTCCTTTATTTAGACAAGTCCCCCCAGTTCACATAATTGTAATATGCAGCAGGTTAAACACTGTCATCTAGCTGTAGCAAAGTCCCTTTAGAAGTTTTAACTGCTCTTTATTTCTGACATTTCAATATATATATTTCCCAGCTAAGATCCTACATCTTCATCAGCATTCTTCTCCTTCACGGCACTAAGATTTGAAATGGATTAGATACTGTTAAGTGCTGTTCAGTTTAGATCAATAGCTTAGTATTTGGCTGAGGATCAGCCAAAAGAGAGATTTCTGAAAATACCAGCCTCCCACTTTTGTCTGAAGCAGCATTTAGGATTTGTGTGTACAGGCTTTATCTGTATTATTAAATTAAACAGTATCGGGAGTGTTTCTGCTGCCTAAGTCAAATGGCATGAAGTATGCATATGACTTAATGTTTTTTAACTACCACATGTAGTGCTAACTAGAAAGGACCCCTGGCTGAGGCTTGTCTATGGCAGGGTGAGCCAAATAGCTTACCAGAAAATACTAAGCTTCAGGTCCAGAGATCTCCATTTTACCTGAACATAGATATCTAAAAGTGGAGCTGTATTCCATCCCAATGTCTTTAAATAGACACTTTACAGATATTTTCTACTAGTTTAGATCCTATGGAAGGCTAGTGGCACTGAAGTTGCAGTAGTGGCCAGTAGAAAGCACTCATAGAAATATCTATGGTATGTGGTCTCCACAGAGGGATATTCCTCTGATACTGTCTCCATCAGTTTGGGATGGTTCTATCTGCATGGGAATATAGGCATCTGCATTTTAGCTTATAGTATAGATTCCATTTATATCAGAAGAGAGAAACAGGTAACTATGGCTAGTGATTTGTTTATTTTAAAGGGATATTATTTCTTTTGAGTAGGAAGTGAACAAATAATTAATTTAAATAATTATATTTTCTGAAAGATAATTTCTGATTTCTAGTCAGCCCTGGCATTTATCTCATGTTGTAATACAATGAGAACTGAGCAGTCTTCTGGTAGGATAGTGCTTACATTATAACTCAAGAGATCATGCTTGATGCAAAAGTTTCAAGTTGTTAATTATTAAACAGAATTTTGAACCACTCAAGCAGCTGTAAAGTTGAACTTAAACATGTTATCTTCATACTTTGTCAGATGTTGTTATAAGGTTATCTATCACAGAGAAATAGCTCCTGTCATGTTACAAACACTCATGCAAGCATGCACACGAACACAGGGAACCAAACACAGGGAACCAGAATTTAACTATATATTACTTGGGTTTGGTTTTGTGGGGTTTTTTTTGCTAGAGAGCACTTCAGACACAAGATTTCAATGCTTGATCTTTGGAACCCAATTTCACTGGTTTAACTCATTTCTAATAGAAGTGATTAAAAGCAAAAATGGAGAAAAAAAATAGTTTGAAAAATTATGACTCCCAGAGAAATAAATCATAGAATCATAGAATGGCTTGGATTGGAATGGATCTTAAAGATCATCTAGTTCCAACCCCCCTGTTATGGGCAGAGACACCTTCCACTAGACCAAGTTGCTCACAGCCTCATCCAACCTGGCATTGAACACTTCCAGGAATGCTTTTTCAGAGATCCTTTTACCTCCTTGTTTCGGAGGGTGTAGATGAAAGGGTTTAGCATGGGAATAACAGTAGTATAGAGTATAGAGATGGTGTTGCTTTTGTCCGGTGAAGATGTGGCCCCAGGCTGAGCGTACATGAAGTAAACAGTCCCAAAGAACAAACTGACGGCCAGCATGTGGGAAGAGCAAGTGGAGAAGGCCTTGCGCCTGCTCTCAGCTGAAGGCATTTGGACAATAGTGATAATTATATAACCATAGGAGATAAAAACCACCAAGGCAGTGCCCACAATAATTGATCCACATACAGCCAGCATTACTATTTCATTAACAAGTGTGTTTGAGCAGGAGGCATGCATCACTGCAGGAACATCACAGAAAAAGTGGTTTATTTCCTTGGGCCCACAAAAGGACAAACTGAATGTAAAGCCTGTCTGAATGGTGCAATTGATGCAGCCTGACAGATAAGAGCCCATCACCATGAAAACACAAAGTCTTTTATTCATAATGATTTGGTATAACAGTGGATTGCAGATGGCAGTGAAACGATCATAAGCCATCACAGCAAGGAAGAAGGCTTCTGTTGTTCCAAAGAGAGAGAAGAAGAACATTTGAGATGCACAGCTGTTGTAGGAAATGATTCTTCTGCCCAGTGAGAATGTCAGTGCTGCTTTGGGAGTGATGATAGAGGAATAGCAGATGTCCAAGATGGACAAGTTCTCTAGGAAAAAGTACATCGGAGTGTGCAGCTTGGAGTCCATTCTGATGATGAGGATCATGCAGGCATTTCCTACCACAGTGACAATGTACATTGTTGAGAAGAGAACAGAGAGGAGGAGTTGCAATCCTGGATGCGATTTGAACCCAACCAAAATGAACTCAGTTACCTTGGTGTGATTTTCCATGTATCCTTTCAGATGATGTTCAAATAAGAAATAAGGATGAAGTGGACTTCAGACACTTTGCTTGAAGAAGCAATTAGAAGAATAAGATAAACAATAAGATATATGAAGCATAAGAAATATGAAAAATACAGAGACAGATGGAAAATGATGGAAAACTGATTCATCTATCATATTGGAAGATTTACCTAATATATTCATTTACAGGTGAACCAATTACCCTGTTACATTCTTTTCAGTGTAAAGAAATACTCTGCATGCAGCTTATTCAACTTATTTTAAAGGTCTGCTTTGCAATCAATCAAGAAACAGGCATTTCATTCTAAATTTAATCTAAAAAAATATTTCAGAGGTAACTGGGCAGAAAAATCTCACCCTAAGATTGCAGCTAACCCACAAAAGACTGATCTCCCCTCAACAAAAGAGCAAGTGAATATCCTTCATCAGTTGATGCAAAACAACTTTAAAAATATATGATCCAAGAAATGCGTGAAAAAAGTGTGGATAATTGTAAAAAAAAAAAAGGCCTATTATTAAAAAAAAAGGCAACACTTCTTTATGTCAGAAACTGAGTTTTTTATTTTTTAAAAGTAGTTGGAACAAAACACTCAAATGTTGAGATTTCTTAAATAAATTGTCTCAATTAAATTGTTTACTTCACATACGATGTTGAAATAACAGTAACTGACAAAACCTTTCAAGTAACTCCTTTTCAATTATGTTTAGTCATTTTGTTTTCATAAGTTATATGTCATTTCACCTAGACTTGAATATGTACAGATGCCTACATTAGAACTAATAATTTAGATTACCTTTAAAGTGAATTAATAGAAATAAACATTCTCACTTTAGAATATTTACCATAGAAAGTATGAATGATGGTTTAGGATTTTCTGTTTCTCTCCATTGACCTAAAAGGAAGTGCAGCCCAGTCATAGCTAATTATTCTGTATGTGTAAAGATGTATAAAGCTGAGTAATATGAATCCCCATCCAGTTAACGGTATTTTGTTTGCTCTGTTGCAATTTCCATTAGATGCGTTATCATAAACCTCGTGTACTTGATCTTTTAAAAACACTGAATTAATTTTTAGAAAATAAAATAACTTTGGAGAAAGAACTTCTCTTTGCATAACCTTGCTCATCAAATATTTTGGCTAGTTTCCATTGGGATTTTTGTGTACAGACAACTTAAGTTTAGACAGTCAATGTTAAGCATCCAGTCTAAGCCTGTCGACTATAACTTCATCTATTGTCAAAGCTTCCTCTATTGTCAAAAGAGAGAAATTGGATCCACAGTGTGATTTTTCTAGTCCTAACATACCTGTTTAAAACATAGGGGAAAATAAATCCCTTAGAGGTATCTATCTCCATTGGAAAAGTAATTACTTTAGCAAGAAAATGAGAAGAAAAAAAAGGAGGAAAGGAAAATGTCAAAATTGTATGTGAGTATGATCAACCATTTAATGATTATGTAATCTTGTCTGACCTAATTGTCCTTACTTTTAAATCTTTATTGTTATTCTATTTTATGTGTAACCATAAATGATTTAAACGTAGCAGATACAAAGTTATGAAATAATTTCATAGTAATAAAATATTTTTCAGTGGAAATGTATCCTATACCCAATTAAAAATAATTTTGTTGAGATAACATTTACCGCTGCTTTAAGTAATTGGCTTTTTTTTTCAACCGGCTAACAGAAACCTAAGCTAAGAATGAGATACTTTCATGGCCAGTGAGAGCGGCACTTTAGGAAGATTTTTATTCACCTGAGATCTGAAGAAGCCTGTGGAATTGTCTGTCTCTTTGTTGATCAAACAGAAAGTCTGGGATGATGAATGTAGATGCATTAAATACTGGCTTCTTCTTAATAGACTTGCTTTCCAGAAGAACTCACTGTATCCATAACACCTGTTTACTTTCAGTACTATAAAATCAAAATAAAGACACAACTATTTTATATCTAGTTTTATCACTAAACTTAGCAAAGCAAAGCTCAGATTTCACAAACCACAATACACATACCTTGTAATAGTGCAATTAAAGCCAGGTGTGGTTTTTTTGGAATTCAGATTTTTTTAACACATTGCTAAAAATTGTAAGCACTTTTTCTACTCAACTGATTTTTCAGTAGTCTCCTGGCAATCAGATCACTGGTCTTTCATCTTGCTGGTTGTGAGGGCATTCTCCGTAGCATGTTGCTCATATATACTGCAATAGATGTGCATAAAAACACTAGGGATTGAGCTTCTGTAGTCTTAGGTCTTCACAGCAGATACCCGAATCTCAAATGAGATATTTTTCCCTTGTGACATTTGTCTTTGCCCACAAAAGAAGAGAAACTAAGAGGAAAACCCTAAAAATAAAGTGTAATGCTGCTTCTCTGTGTCTTCTATCCCTACTTTTTTCACTGTTTCTTGCGTAGAAACTTCCTGCCCCTTTTAGATTTCTTTCCAATAAGCAAAACACTGTGGATCTATGCAGAATCCTATTAGCCATTAGAATCTGCTTCCTTCGAGAATACCAAAATAGAATAGACACCATGGCCTTTTTCCCACCCAATGTGCTTCATTTCCCTGAACAACAACAAGTTTTCAGTAAATGTGCTATCTTCTCTGACAGGCAGGGAGAAGGTACTCGCCTCCTAAAACTTAGAGATGTGATTCAGATGTCTAAAACTGAGGGTCTAACCTCTAAGGGAAAACTGGTCTGGATTCCAGCAACCACTCCAGGAAGAAAAACACCTCACAACTCCTGTGTGGGTATCTCAGACAGCCTGGGACATGCTGTTATTTTCCAACAAACAAAATTATTTTCAGCACAGGAGAAACATTTAGTTTCAGTAGACTATATTAAATTCTCTTTGTTCTGGAGGGTGGTTTTAAATAAATCTACATGAAATAGTTGTTTCTCTTCTTAATATAAAAGCTTCTCAAATTTTGTGACTCCTGATAGATCAATACCTTCTACAACCAGACTTTTTTACTTTTGCATACATTCTCATCAGCTCCCAGAGGCAGACAATCAGATTAAGAGAGCTGGTAATGTTCTCAAGAGCTAAGATGGGACTCCTAGTTTTATCTACATTACTTGTGGCAGGTTATTTATTTACAATAATCAAAAGGGACCTAACCTTGAATTTACAAAAGTATTCATTAGGAAAGCAACTAGAAATAAGCTTTTAGATGCAGGAGAGAACTTCAGTTCTCAGAAGGTTTGCATTTGTATAATACTTGTCTGTATTCTCTCTTTCCCTAAGAACACTTGATTATTTGTTTCAGGTTATCTAACTATATCATTATTAATGGATACAAAAACCGGTAAAGATCAGATGATAATCCTCTTCACAGCATATCTGAAGGATTTTCTTGACATAATTTCAAACCAGTCATGTTCATGTCAATGCTTTAGAACCAGTCAATGTGTGTAGCCAACTCACTGTATCACAGGAGCCATACACCTTGCAAAATTTAATATTTCAATGGAAAGCTCACTAAGGAGTACTGAAATGCTATGGTTTTCACTTTATATATGAAAAAATGAAATAAGAGAAATAGGTTAGGTGATCATTGATGTATAAATACTTTACTGTAGTAAGAATAAAAGTGGCCTTAACACTGTACTGATTTTGGCTGGGATAGAGTTAAATTTCTTCCTAGTTGCTTGTAAGGGGCTATGTTTTGGATTTGTGATGAAAACAGTGTTGATAATAATCCAATGTTTTGGGTATTGCTGAACAGTTCTTGCACAGTGTCAAGGCTTTTTCTGCTTCTCACACTACACTACCAGCCCAAAGAAATTGAGAGGGGGACGCAGCTGGGATAGCTGACCACAAATGATCCAAGGGATATTCCATACCATATGACTTCATACTCAGCAATAAAAGCTAGGGGAACGAAGGAAGAAGGGTTGACACTCAGAGTGATGAAGTTTGTCTTCCCAAGTAACAATTACACATGATGGAGCTCAGCTTTCTTGGAAATGGTTGAACACTTGCCTGCCAAAGGTTCCTTATTTTGCTTTGCTTGTATGTGCAGCTTTTGCTTTGCCTATTAAATCGTCTTTATCCCAATTCACAAGATTTTTCTTTTACTCTTCTGATTGTCTCCCCCATCCCACTGAGCAAGCTGGTGTTTGGGACCTAGCTGCCTGCCTCGGTTAGACCACAACTAACACACAACTGTGATCTAGGCATTACAGGCTACGTTTAAAATCTATGAGAGAAATAGGCACCTTTGGAGATTGATTCATAACATTTATATGTTATAGAATCATAGAATCATAGAATGGTTAGGGTTGGAAGGGACCTTCAAAGGTCATCTAGTCCAACCCCCCTGCAAGGAGCAGGGACATCCCCCACTAGATCAGGTCG
>JAAGAY010145924.1:3320-20028 GCA_011801015.1 Ardeotis arabs
CACCCGCCCTGCACCCGAGCTGGTGGAGAGCGACAAGGGGCGATCGGGGGGGCGCTTTTGGGGCGCTCCTTGCAGGGGAGGGGCGGGGCAGGGCAGGGGAGCCCCGCCCCCTCCCTCCTTCCCGCCCTCCCAGCGGGGCGCCCGCAGCGCGGCTGGGGCTGGGCGGCCGCGCCGTTCGTGCCTCCGCCGAACAGCAGCCGCCGCCACCGCCGCCGCCATGAGGGAACAGCTGAAGGGGTGAGGGGGCTGCGGGGGCGGCAGGTGCCAGCGGGACGGGGTCGGGATGGGGATGGGGATGGGGATGGAGATGAGGATGGGATGGGGCTGGGGGCGAGCGGCGTGGGTGCCCGTCACCGCCCGGCGCGCTGGGCAGGTGGGGAGCGGCGTGGCCAACCGTCGTCTCGCCGGCCGCGGCGGGAAGGCGGCCGTACCTGTGCCTTGTCCTGAAAAGGTCAGCTGGCCGCCGGAATTCCTTCTGGGAAGTTGCAGCGGCATTCGGTTCAGCGCCCTCTCCCCTTCCGCGGGGCCGTAGTTCGGCGCTGGAACGCGCGGGACGCGGCGGTGTGAGGGCACGCACACGCGTGGGTGTACCTGTGCGGCTGTGGGCTGGCGGGGAGAGACCCTGCAAGTCCGCCCGGGAAATCCTGGCTGTTCCGGCGATGCGGGGTGCGCCGGGGTTGGGGGGGGGATTGGCTCTTTTCCTTATTCCTGGGGTTTTAAGGGGCAGCGCGGTGCTGCAAAACGTTACCTGCGTGGCGCGTGGGGTGTGTAGCGACTGGGTTCGGGAGCGAACTTTAGCAGAATTCCTGAAAACAGACGTGCTTAGAGGGGCATTGCCTTCCTCAGAGATTTCATGCTTGGAAATAATCTTTCAGGTTAGCAGGCAGGAGAAGCTGGGAGGGGATTCCCTCGGGGCTATTGCATTATCAGAGCTGTGTTTCTTATTGTTACGCGGTACGTGCTATTGTCTTAACACCTACTGTGACACATCTTGCAGCCTGGGACACCAGCAGTGTCCCCAGTCCCCATCCTAACCTGAAGTTGGGCTGAGAAGCGGTTTTTGCAGGCGTACGCGGGCAGAGCTGAGGGAACCAGAGGCATGGTTATGCGTGGGATCTTTGACCTTTCGGCACTAAGGAATTGTTTGAGGCTGGATTTGACAAGCCCCTGCAGTGAAATTGCTTTGGCAGAAGGGGAGAGGACAGGCTTTGAAAAGCAAATAGATGGGTGGAGGAGTAACGGGGTGGGGGGGGGAGAGCAGGCTCCCCAAGCCTTAGCCGCTGAGCAGGAATCTTTGCCCCTGACAGTGTACAAAATAAATGTTTAACATCAAGGGGAGAAAAAAAAGAGTTACTATTCAGTACTTGGCAGCTGATATTTGCCCTTCTCCTACTATTCGTTCCCAGTATCGCCAAGGAACTTCAATATATATCGGTGCCTGCCTTCAGCAGTCTGATAAATCTCGCAAAAGCCAATAAAACACGCCGAAGTCAAATTCCTGCTGAAAGGACACTGATCCTTGGCTTAAGCAGAAATAATCTTCGCACAGATCAGTAGTCTCTAGATTTACGGATGAAAACAGTAGTCCTTTGTAAAGCACAAAGGAGTGCCACCTTTTTACATCACCAATACTTTCCATAGCAGTAACTTGTTTTATCTAAGGAATTAATGAAACACTGTAAAAAGACAACTATTAAGTCTTCCTTGTGATCACTGTCATCTACTCTTGAAAACATTTTTCTTTTAAGTGAGTGATAGTGTCTATTCATACAAAAAGTTTCAATTGTATTTAGGTTAGTTTAGTAAAACCCAGACAACTCTATCATGTTTATTTTGGCTTTTGGACAACAGTCATAAGGTAGTTGGAATAACATTCGCCTTAAAGCCAAAAGGCGAGAGGTATTGTAAATTGTCTTGTTTGAAAATGGATCAGTTCAGTGCTTTGTAAATTATTACTTTAATTTCAGCTTTTTCCTAAGTGTATGTAACTATTTATTTATTGCTACCTGATAGAATTTCTTATTCCATGCGCATCTATACGCGTGCACATCTAGTTCATGGCTTATTTTCTAATGAAGGATGAGGGGAGAAGCGCAGCAGAACTGGCTCTGGTATCACCAGAGATGAGGGATATAAGAGTTTAAAAAGGACTCTGCAATTGCAACCTAAAATTCTGGACTCTGGAGCTGAGCAGTGAATACACGTAAGACTGAATCCTAGATATAAATATTAAAAAAAAATAAAAAAAAAAAAAGAGAAGAAGTGCAATCAAGAACAGTTTAAAGGTCTGCAGATGTTTTGGTGTAGTTTATGCGGGAATGTTTAGGGGTGAGGAATTTGTACTGGAATTTTTTTTAGAGGGGGGAGCATTGCTCTCCGCTCCTCCTGCTATTGATGTTGCTCAGAAGCAGTATAAAAGAAAGGAAGATAAAATAACTGTATTTTGTCCAAACTGATCAAGTTATAACAAGGGAACTGTAATTCAACTAGTGTGTCAGTCAGGATACCATCTCTTGATTTCAGGTTTTCAATGCTGTGTATTATTGGCTCCGCTGACAGCGATGAGAGACAAATACCTCTGCTGTTGGCAGGAACAGAGGAGTTCACATAGACATAGTGTGACAGAATTCCCCACATAAAAATTATCTTTGCTAATATAATATAATCAGCCTTTAATGAAGTGGTCCTGCGAGTCCCAAAGGAAGTATTAAGCGAGGACTGTGCTTTCATCCCACTGAATTACTGGTGTGTTTAGCGTGCCAGTCACACCAGTGCCTAGGTGTCACCATTATCCATTGCTACTCTTCTCCTTTTCAGGCCTGGCTTTAATTTCCTTTCCACCTTTGCAGCTTAAGTCAGATGAGAAAGAGGAAAATACACCACGTGAGCCCACTTATATTTTTATTTGTTGTGAAATGGCCACGATGTAAAAGCGAGCGATCAATTTAGTTGACCTTAATGCAGAGCCAAATTGAAAAATGTATCCTCTGAGCACGTGCAATATTGCAAAGCTACTGGCTGTGCGCATTGATGCCTTTTTATGTTGGTGGTTCATTGGAAAAGCGTCTTGAGTGCTTCTTTCTGCACACGTTCTCACTCTGCTTTAGCTGCTGCTAGTCAAGAGGACTTGCACTGCACGCTTCATGTCTTTCTGACTTGCGAGCTGTAAAGGGCCTTGTTTGCCGGAGTTTGAAACTCTGGTGAACGCTTTGCTGCGGCTCTATTAAGGATGCTACAGCATTCCCAAGGGTTGTTGAGGCTGCCTGAAACTGCTGAGCTGGCATTTCACTTCAGACGGTGTTCACAATAAGGGAATGCACACAACTCCTCCCCCACCAGTCCAACTCCAAAGCTTGCAATTAAATGGCCTTTGAAAATGGCGAAGAGGCTTATGAAGAATAGCCTCGATGGAATCTAACCTTTCCTGGAGCTGCCCTTGTGTGCAGAATCGTTGATAACTTTCTGAGCTGAAAACGTTCCGTTAAGAGGCAAACGCCTTTTAGCTGGAGCGAAATAGCTGCAGCCTTCTTGTGTTCTGCATGTCAAGTACCAGCAAAATCTGCCCTGGCTTGGTGCAGGCGCTCAGCCTCTACAGAAATCACGGCCACCAAGGTTCTTTAAAACGCTCGTGTTTTCTTGCAAGAGTGCAGGGTTGTACTGACGGCTCGTGAGCCCTTTGCTGGGTCTCTGGTACAAGGTACAAGGTTGAGTGATCTCTGCTGAATTGCTGAGGGTGGCTGCCCCAAGCCGGGTGCGGGGCACTCTGCCCCGTGGGTGGTCACCGCTGGGAAGGCAGCAGGGGCTTAGGGACATGATTTAGTGGTGGACTTGGCAGTGGTAGGTTTATGGTTGAACTCTATGATTTTATAGTTCTTTTCCAACCTAAATGATTCTATGAATCTAAGAATTAGGCTCTCTACTGACTGGACTTCTGTAGCCTAAAGGAAGGGGTATTTCCTCTAAGATGTAACTGAGTTTATAAAGCAAAGGGGGGAGGAAAGAGGGGAAATGCACTTACTCTGCAAATTCAGTCTTAGTCACTTGCAGATGAAGCGAATAAAATCATTCCTTACAAAATGTACATCTCCAAGGGAATTAATCTCATGCCATGAAGGAAAAGCACACTGAGTAGTGGTTTGGGGTTACTAGTATTAAAAATACCTGAAAACAGTTGGAGTCCAGTGTTTCTTTGGCAATGGAAATTTTATTTGCAAGATCTTAGGGAAATCAGTTATGTATTTTCAGGAAGATTAGTAAATGCCATAAGCTTAAACCACACACACTAAATTCACTGATACATGGTTAAGCCTTTATAATAAAAAATGAAAATAAAAAAATCAATACATTACTCATCTATATAGTGTTGATTAGTGATTAACCGTAATAGTTTTCGCCATCTAAGATGATCCTTTTGTTCTTCTATCAAACATGGCATGGAATTTCACAATCCTATACAGATACGTCTTTGCCAGATATCTGGTGGCTTTTAAATACTTTAATGGGGAATCAGTGCCTTTGAAGGCTTCCAAGTTAACAGCTATGGAGTCTTCAGTGGTCTAGTTTATCCATAGAAATATCTGGGGCTGCCAGACTGATATAATAGGGAAAGTTAGGCAGATTTTCAGAGGTTTCTTGTAACTATGTGCATAAGTTCTTTTTCTCATTTTTACTACATGATTTGGCATACAAACCATATCAGGTATCCCCCACTTCTGGAGCTGCCTGCCCGTGGGGAGGCGAGGGGCAGTCAGACTTATGCCTGGGGAGCTGCTGAGCTGGGAGTGACGTTGGGTGCGAGCAAAGTGTGGTCCCAGATCTGTGGGTTTGAATGTTTTTTTGGTGGCTGCAGTCTGTTCACCTGAATTGTGACATCTCTGGCTACAGGATTGTTCTGCGATGAGTACGGTCCCTTCCACTTTTCCTTTGGGCTGCCATGGTATAAGTACAGGCTCCAGATAGCCAAGTTTTTAAAGACTCAGTGTGTAAATGAAACCGTTTCTGTTTTTCTTCAATAGTACACTTTATACCTAGGTATGGTAGAAGCTGTTGGCGGTACATTCTCTCTGCATAACCTGCCTGTACCAAGCATGGTAGGAAATTCAGGAGCTCTGGTGCAGGTGGCTCAGATCTGCAGGTTTTCACTTGAAGCTACCCAGTTTCTGCATTTAAAAAAAAAAAACAACCAGGCTCAGGTTTCTGGATATGATTGCAGCCATCTCCCTATGCAGGACTAATTTTTTACCAGAGCGGAGAACAAGACTGCTTTTGCTCTTCCAGTGTCCTCCTCCCTCTTTCACTGCCTTCAGCCACCGCAGGAATTAGGAAGGGGAGGGGATGCTGAGGTTGATGAGACAGGGCTTGTTTAAAATCCTCTGCTCAACTAGGGCAGCACTGTGGCAGCATTTTTTTCCTTATGCTTAGTGCTTGTGATCCCTTTCATTCTTTCTTGCAATTACAGAGTAAAATCTGGAAATATTATGTATAGTAAGCTATTGGATATAGAGAGGGTACTGGGCCAGTGAAGTATTCACAAGGATCGAATAAATAGCTTATCTTTTAAGACCAAAATTAAGTCATACTGAGAAAACATGTCATGATTTTCTTTTTTCCTTGAGTAGGGGTGGTGTTGAAATGACTCATTGAAAATTTTAGCCCTTCTTAGCAGGGTAAAGGTGTATTTGGGAACATTGCTGCTTCAAAAAGAGAACTCAAGGACCATCTGTTCTCTAAAACAACTTCACTGTGTCAGTCTTCCAGCGTGCCGTTGGGTGTACAGGTGCGTTCAGCCCACTGGCTGAGTTGCAGTTTTGTCTCTTGGAGCTGGAAGCTGTGTGCTCCAGGAGCTCTGCGGCGCTGTGGATCGGGTCCTGCTCTCCGGCGTGTTTTCTCCTGAATGATGTGTGCGTGTTGGAAGCAGGATGTCGACTTTTTAAGTACAGGAATTGCCAATGTGATTGCTAGCAACTGTGTGCTACATATGCTTTGCAGAATTTGTTTTTATGAATACTCATGGTTTTCTTCTAATGTAGCTGAATCGTGTGTGTGACCAAGCCTTTATTGCTTGCAGGATAGATAAGGAGAATTTTCTTTCAAGTTTTCTATGTTAATGGAAACATGATCACATTAGCTATGCTGTAATTAAAAAAAAAAAATCATAAAATGTGTAACCTCGGGAGACATGAGTTGCTACTACACCCGCTAACGCTTTATTTTGTTGGCTTTCTCACACTGCATGTCTTTTGGCAATGTGTTGTGTTGCAAAGCTGAAGACTGCTAGCCTCAACGCAGGGGCTGTCCAATTTACATTCTAGTCATCCTGCAGCGTTTCATAAGCCTGCTTTAGCTCTTCCCTGCCTTCCCAACAGCTCTGCCGCCTGATGCTGCACAGGGACCTCCAGGGCAAGGGCAAGGGCCTGGGAGTCCCAGGGAAGGTGAGGAGCAGCAGTAGTCTTCGCTAAGAGACCATCAATATGGGGAGGTGCAACGCCTTGGCCTGAATAGCGGTGGAGGCTGGTGGTGGGCCAGCGGGCTGTTGCGTGGGGGTTTTAGTGCAGATCTTTGGACCGAAAGGAAGGATTGCAGCTGCTGTGTTGGGTAGCTCTTACCTACCACATGGGAATGAGTGGAAAGAGCACGCAGGGTAAGGCAGGTCAAAAATACTGTGAATCTCAGATTCTGGTCAGAAATTCTATAAGTGCATTAAGAACTAAGCCCTTTTAAACATCTCTCCGCTAGTTTGGAGTGACTGGAGAATGCTCCATACAAAACGAAGAGTGTTTAAGAATTGGTCAGTGTGCTTACAAATTCCTGAAAACATTGTGGTGTATCTGAATACTTGCTGTCTTTTTACTGTTAGCACTACTTTTAATTTTGTTTCTGGAGCCCGTGTCTAAATAAAATGCTCCGAGTTAATGCCTCGCATTGAAAGAAGACGTGCCTGCCGCTGCTGAGACCCACACCAGAGCAACTCAGGCTGCTGGTGATGGTCTGGCACCGTCTTCTGATGTGCGACCCGGATCACTCGCTGTGCAATGGAGAGAGCAATTTTACTTTACTAACTTTCATGTTTTGTGTTGTAGCCATGAGACGCAAACGACCTGCTGGGATCATCCCAAGATGACTGAGCTTTACCAGTCTTTAGGTAAGACACTTCTACCAGTTGTTTGGTTTTTTTTTTCCCAATCAAATGAGTTTTTAAGACAAAGATTTGCAGAAGTAGTAAAAAACAAAATTAAGTGAAAGTGAGAGGTAGTGCTTTTATCAAGGTTAAAATTTTCTGCAAGGAAAATATATAAGGCATAATAGCACATTTCAAACATGCAGTGGAAAAAATATTTCAATTAGCACGTTTGGAATGTGCGCTGGATTTACTAAGTAATTTGGGTGCATTGTTGCAAACTCTTACTGAAAGACTGGGACAGAAATTAAAAAAAAAAAATTCTGAATCTTTTCACTGTCTAATCTGCTTTACAAAAGGCAGATGAAAAAAATCAAACCAAGCTGCTGTTAATGTTGACTTTTGGATGGTAGGAAGCCAATTGAAGCAATTTGCCAAACTGCGTTACCATTGCTTTATTTTTAAAGCACTTTCAATACTTGGAAGTCATGGCAGCTGTCATGATGTCATTTTGAATACCCAAATTGCATGCTTATTATGACTTCAGATGTGCCTCTCTGGTGGAGGATTTTTTTTTTTTTTTTTTTTTTAGCAGCTTTGGATTTTATTAACAGAAGCACATCTATAAGATAAAATAGGTCAATCCATGCTCTAGTGTAGGCTGGTTGGCAGACCATTTAATAGCTGAGTCTTTGCTTTTAATGGTTCTGTTAATAAATAATAGAGGGTATAATAAAAATCAAGCTATTTCTTTGAAAGAAATATCAGTGAATATGCTGCATTCATAAAGGGGGTTATGTCTGTACAGCACACATACATAAACCAGCTTTAAACAAGCCAGCCTGAGCACTAGGGCAGTCTAGTCTAACCTTTAGTGCAGGCTTATTTACCATGGTGAAAAATAGCTTAAATTATCTCCTGCTAAACTCTGCTTTAGCTGCTGAAAACAGTCTAATTATGCCAGCATACTCTATTTCAAGCTAACTCAGGTATCTCTACGGTGCTCTGCAGTTAAAGGCAAACAAAAAAGTGATATGATAAAACGGAATGAAACGGTGTGAAGATTTTTTCCTTATAGTATTAGCACTGTGGCAGCAATTTCTTTAAAAATTAACCAGAATACACAGCTCTGTATGTCAGAAGGGGATGTAAGATGTGTAAGTTCAGGCTAACCAAATGCAAAAGCAGGCAAGTATTGACTTACTGTTTAATTATAACGTATTGCCCTGTTTGTCGCCTTTATATTTCTGCTCTTAAAGTGAGTGGTTTAGAAGATTTGGGACAAATAGTAATTGGGTATGCAGACATCTCTTTAATAGAGGTAGATCTTCAAACAGTTGCCTGTTAATTGAACCACACTATGACTCCACAGCCTTCTTTGATCCAGAGATTGCATGGCATTTCTGATACTGTTGTTGGTCAGACCTAAAGTCCTATTGCCACTACTTTTTTTTTCTGATATTTCCCTGTTTCAGCTGCAGTATTCTTGAGTATCAAGAAGTAAGTATATATAAGGGAGAAGAGTGTCCTGATGGGTTCAGGTCAACAGTTCAAAAGATGTATGACTGCTGAAGTCAGTTTGCATTTAGTTTAACTGAGGATTATCACTGTGATTATCACCCAAATGTCGAGAGTTTAAGATAGCCTTATTTCTTACTGTGTAAAAAAGGAACATGTTTAGGCAGATTTTGTTTCCTTTTCTTTTTCTTATAATATCCTACTGTTTTCCTTTCCAAGAGCAAGGAATGTCCAAAAGGACAGTCCTCTTTCTGGCTAGTTTTATGTCTTTTGGGGTTGACACAACTGCTCATTAATAGCAAAGTGACTCTGGTTTCACCAAGGGATGCATAATGTGTATTTTTGTTAGTAAACTTAGGTGTTCATGTATGTGTACAGAGCAGATTAGACAAGGTGATTCTATATGCACTGCCACATGGGGTGAAGCTCTGATAAAAGTGCTTCTGAATAACCTACCAATTTATTTTATTCTATTTTTGAATTGGGTGTATTCATCTTTGGCTAACTCCCATACAAATTGCGTAATGCAAGCATAACCCGTTTAGTCTTGAACAGAACCCTTGATGTCTTTGCAGTGCTTTGCTTTGCCTCAGGTCAAAACAGTAATAACGGGATGTTTGAAGTCTTTTCAGACCTGTTTAGTAATATTTTATCTGAGAAGATGTTATTAAAGTCGATTTTATATTGCATACTCATTAGATCCATTATTTTTCCCCACATTACCATCCAAATTTTTCTTCTCATTCATATGAAGAAGCTAGTAAAGAGCTTAGTATGTATATATTTAAAAAATCTGTTAGAAAACATGAATTCTGTAATCCAAGTAAATGCAAAAAAAAAAAAAAAATCAGACCAAGCACATCAATGCTGTCAAGAGTTTTCATTTCCATTTTCCATCTCCTACACTTAGCCTGTAGGGAATAATTGAGCTATGTGATGTAGCTCTCTATACGTGCCAGTACCTCATAATTTGCTAGGGGATCCTTATGTCTAATTTAAATTCTTACAAATTACTGAAAGCTTACTTTATTTTAAGTGAATGAGGAAGATGCACCCTAGCACAAGGTAACGTTCCTTATCTGCCTGCGTTTTTGAGACACAAGAGACCCTTCTGTAAGAAAAAATGAGTAATATTAGTTTTATTCTTCACCCAATTCATAGCCAGTTCATAGACCTACAAATTACTGCATGACATTTTGCTAAAATAAATGAAGTCCAAGTTTCAAACTTATTGGCTCAGCTTTCTATCTTTAGAGAGTTGGGTATTTATAAAAATTAAGATAAATTGCCTGTGAGCATTACCTGGTGCTAATAAAAGAAGGTAGGAACGTGCTGCATATGCTTTTGTACCTGATTAGATTGTCAGGCCAGGAAGTCCTGTGTCCTGTATTGAACAGGGACTGCATCAGAGAAAGCAGAAAGAACCCGTAGGAAGGAATTATGGAATAACTTGCCCATGGAGGAAGTATTCTCAAATTCTCTTTGAGGTCATTTGTTGAAACATGGCCATTTATAAAGATACTAGTAATAGCGGTAAGATATTTTATTTGAAATTTGATATGTGTATCAGAAATTTCTAACCGGTTGTCCTTTTAACAGCAGCTTTTCCTTTTAAGATGCTAAAGTGCTTGCTCTGGACTGCTGTTCTTTACTACTTAAACAACATAGCCATTTAATCAGTTTTAATGAAGCATCTATTCCTGACTCACGTTGGGCAATTTTCACTCTTCATTCAAAGTTATGGCTGCTTGAAGGTACATAATAAGCTGTCGATATTAAATGCCTTAATTGTTGTTCAATGGTCAAGTCAAAGTGGCGACAGGCAGTTGCAGCAATGACCTTAGCTGTATAATTTAATATAGCTAGTGGATGTTGATATAGTTTGGCTAGCTATATAAGGTAAGAAGACAGAAAAAAACAAGTTCTGAAATAGGAAAGGAAGTAAAAATCGGTCATGTGTGAGTCTCAAAGGTTGAGGCTGACAGACATCCCTTGGTTTGTATGGACACCGTTATGAACCACTCCCGTTTTCTTCTAACTTCCCTCTGAAAGTCTTCAAAGTACTAAGAACCGCTCCAGATGCTTTTCTTTCCAAAAGCAGTTTCCCAGCAGCAGGTCTGGTTTTTAACACCATTCTTTTACAGCCCCCTTACAAGTTTTTCTCATCCTTCATGGTGGCTCCAGGACATCACTGAAATAAGAATTTGTGTTAGTTCATTGTCCTGGAGAGTTCAAGGACCTTTGGGTGAGGGGAGAGACGGGAAGAGCAGGAATCAAAGTGGTTTGGGATTGCTTAATTATTTTCAGATTATCTTCTGAGAGTGAACATTTTATGGCAGGCAGCTGAGCTCGGAATGATATTATTTTGCCTTTAAGCTGAAAATGGTTCTAACCTTTGCAAACTGGCAAAGGAGAACTTGGCCTGCCATGCCATACTGTTAGTTTCCCCCTCCTCCAGCCTTCCCCTGTAACGTCAGCACGAGTCTCCTCAAGGTGTGTTAGCCTCACCGTGACCTGAACAGTCATTGCAGTAGCAGGATGCAGTCAGAAATGTTGCCGTGTGCATCTGTTTAACTCTCCTGATTCACCAAGGCACCCTTGCAGACTGCAGTGCACTGGTGACAGCTTTCCATTTAATTTGGAGGGATGGGAGGGGCAGTCCTGGAGTGCATGGAAGAGATGTTGCTTAACACCAGGTGGGAGAATGCTGGAAGTTGCTTCTGAGCCTCTGTCAGGCTTTCTGCAGCAGCTGCTGTGTTGATCTCGTGGCTGGCTGCTCTTGTGCAGCAATGCGAGCTTCCAACTCTGCATGACCAGCGTGGATAAACATTATTGGCTTTGGTTTGTGTATTTGGATTTGTCCTTCTGAAGTGCTGCCTGAAGAGGCTAAACTACCCCTCTCTGCCGTTACAGGTTGTTTTTTGGGGTTTTTTTTACAAACTGCTAAACCATGTATTGAATATTGAATATGAGGTTTTATTCATATTCAACTAATTGATTTCCATGTTTGTGCTAGTAAGACGTGCCTATTGCACACATCAGTTGTTTGATTTCTACTGAAATCCAGTGAGATAATACGTATGGCTTTTCTTTAAACGTTGCTTATTCACTGATGTCCTTTTCAAGTTAGCCACAATCTGAATAATACAACTTCTCACTTCAGGAAACAGGATTGGTTGGGTTCTGTCAACCTTGGATAGCAGTCAGACCTAGAGTAGGTCATCTTTCTTACATTGTGTGGTTGCATCCTGTGTAGGCATACACCTGAGAGACAATAAACCTCACTATGGCAGCGAAGAGGTTAGGTGGTGGCAGATCACCTTGCAACCCTTGAAAATGAAACCATGGGCATATTAGCAGTGAAGGAGGATATTATACAGAGAGCAAAGTAATGTTCTGTTATGGAGTAAATGACCAGTATGGCCAGTATGGGAACATTTTGCTCAAGGGTGTTGCACTCTTGGTTTGCAAATCAACACCTTTCATGAATATTTTTGAAGTTGTTTGTTTGCTGTCTATTTATTTTAGAATTTTCCGTTATGACTACTTCTTATCTAGTGTGCATAAAGGGTTTCTGACCTTTCTGGCTGCAAACTCCACTCACATCCCAACCACATAATGAGAAGTAACCCAGGTGTACATCATATCCTTTCCTTCAAAGACTGGAGGAAAGCCATTACATGCTAAAACTAAGTTCCCAGAGATCACGTCAGGTGGTCCAGTTATCGGGATGCTGGCACTTGTTGTGGTGTTCATCCACTTGGTCTAGATGCAGTCCGCAGCATTTTGGTTCCCTGGATACTTCCCAGTTACCAATTTGCAGAGACACTATCAGCTTTTTTGCTGTGTGGGACAGGTCTGGTACCAGGGTGCTATATTGTTTCACGGAGAGTGGTTAAGCTGTATGTCTGTATGTATAGTAACACTGTTTACTGTTAGTTATTCTCAAAGCAATGTAGATGATAACATTAATTACTGTTGTTATAATAAAGGAGTCAGTGGCTGAGACTCAACTGATATTAAGCAGTGTTATTTGATTAATTTCTTTCCTTTGTGCATTTGTCTCATTTGCATTTTTAAATTACAATTCCTAAAGAGGCAATATGTGTCACTGTAGGGCATCATTAGAAGATTTATATACAGGTTTTAGGCAGCAGGAAGAAACCCAGCATTCTTATCAGGTGGCCAGGGAATCATAGCTGTATCGAATCAATGTGAGGTGAAACTTCTTGAAAAGTGAATGTGCTGTTAATGTCTGATGAAACATGAAAGCTTAGTAGCTGGGAGTGGAATTATGGTGTATTTAGGACTGTACAGTAAACAATTTTTAACCTCAGTTAGGTAGGCATTGTCAGAGACAGCAGTGACGTATAGTTCCCAAAATAGTTCGTTCCATGCAAGCAATGTATTTATGAACAGCTATATGAACATGCCACAAGCTATGGCTGAGTAAGACTTTCAGGTTTTGAGGTATATCATTGTAGATTCACATCTTTTTTTCCTTGCAAATAAGTGAGTTTAAAAAAAAAACCAAACCCAAAAAAACCCCAACCCTACAAAACGCAAACTCTGTAAATGTTTTCAAATGAAGATGAGGATTTGACCTAAGGAGATCTAGTTTCTTTCAAAGAAGTTGTTAACTTGCCAAATTTTGCTCTTGAGATAATTATCACCTGAAGCATGTAAGCTGCTCTTTCCAGTTTGATCGTGTCCAGGCAGTGAGAAGATTGTTGTCCATAAAATCAAGTGAAATGCCTATGTTTTGTTCTTATTGATTAAAAAGCAATTATAATAATATTCACAATAATATAAACAAGTAACCCTCTTTAAAGTAAAAAACAAGGTGGTTTCCAGGTAGAAAGAACTTCCTGAGGTGCCCTCAGATTACACTGTGTGCGAGAGAGACAAATTATATGAACAACCTTTGACAGGAGGTAATCTGCCTCATCCCAGAGCTTTTAAACACTCCGTGAGATTAGTCTGTCATAGAGGACAGTACATCATCAAATGAAACATCCCAGTAATTCAGCACTCGTAGCAGCTGGAGCAACTGGAGGGTGGGGTTAGTCTGTTTGAGAACCACCATGGAAAGCAGTTCAGTTATAACACCTTACTTAAAACTTGTTGTCTGGGTTATAGATGTGACTACTTAAGAATAAAAACAAATGTTCCTCCATGCTGGATGCTAAACCTCTCGTTACATATTTTCTTTTTAAAAACTTACTATTCCGTAATATTTTAATTGCTTTTAGTTGCTTACCAACTTATTTTGTGCAGTAAGACTCAAGAATATGAGGATCTGTTTTTCCTCTTAAAATAATATTCATATCTGGAATTTCAAAATCTGGAATTTAGCATGGAAGAATTTTTTTTAAATGTACAACATCTTATTTCTTGATACTGTGCCAGTAGTCAGTGGGACATTCCAGCAAGTGTTCTGGATTTTTGATACAAATTACCGACCGCTTCTCAAATAAGTGGGTTTTTTTACCTGATTGTCCACTGTCAAAAGGATCCACTGTGTGTAATTACAGCTGTTTCTACAATACTGTAGAAATACCACATCGAAAAATGTGTTGATGGGGTTATCTTAGCTCTTTTGAGGAAGAACATAGCCCTTATGTTTTGAGATTTCTCTCAACATGCAGAATTGTGCAGAAAATGATAGGATTTAATTATCTGATCATCGTTCCATAATAATATTTCTGATTTGAGTTCTTCCTATCAGTGGTCTGAAGTCCTCTTCATTAAAATTGCATGTATAATAAGAGCTCTAGTTCTCGTTCAGTGTTATTCATATTAATATGTATGAGTGTAAGAATATGAATATGAACATATTCATATGTTGTAGGCACATGATGGACGTGGAGGAAATCACTTTTCTAGATAACCTTCTCTCTACTGCATTAGTTGCCGTGAAGCAAAGGGAGGCACTTGTCATGTCTATGATGAAAAGAAGAAATCGGTGAAAGATTTCCTAATTTCTAAGAGTCACTGATGCTTTAGCACTTTGAACTCCTTTCACCATGACAGTGGGAGGGCTGCAGCAGAAGCTTAGGAAGATCATGGAGAGATCTTACTGCTGTGTTGGTGGGAATTGTTCGTTGCTGTGAAGGCATCAGCTGTAAGCACCTGCCCTGTATTACAGATCTGCTGTAACACGATCTTAAATCCTCTCCCCTAGAAGCCCTACACTGCCTTGCACAGAGAGGTTGTTCATGGCTGGGTGACAGGAGAACCATTATTTCTCTTTGCTCTGGAATGTAAATATGAGTGTCACCAAATACTCCCGTGTGATCTTTTCTTCAGTGTGTTCCATTCCAGGGGCCAGGTGACCTCTTCCACTGCATCGTTATTTCAGACCTTAAATAGATTATGCTTTTCAGCATTTACACTTTTTGATCAAAGCCTGAAAGCTGCCTTCTGAACAAAGACCGGCAGTATCATTAAACAGCCTGCAAAGGTCTTATGTGCTCCAAGGGCTCTTCAGCCCTCTACCACCTCATTTGGATGATGAGATGGTGCGTAATTTCTAGGAGTGGGAGGAGGAGGCTGGAGGAAAGCATATGTGGTGAACTGAGCTCTCTGACCTGCTCAGAGATGATAAAAGCTTTGGAGTCAAGGCTTTGTGGGCCCTGACTCTTTTAGTGGGCTGTTTAGAGGTAGACAAAGCATCAATTTATTTCCCTCAGGACCCAGAAAGGGGAAAAACCTACAGGGAAGGAGGAACTGATGGTGAATCCATAGGCCCTCAGGAGATTGCTGCTGGTTGAGCCTCCTTCCTCCCTCCTCCGCAAGTTCCCAGCAGCGACGGCCGGCTTACTGCCTCACTCAAAGTCTCTTCCCTTGCCGTCAGTGCTGACGTTACCTCCAATGCTCCCGAGCCCAGCGACCAAGTCTCAATCCCTGACAATCTTATCTTCTACGGTTCATTTAAATGGGGTCATATACCAGCAAGGGGAAGTGTTTACAAGCTAATTAGGAGAGGCCTGGGCTCCCTTCATTGCTCCGCAGAGCAACGCATTTGTTCCAGCAGTAGCTCCATGGGGAGAGAGGCACCACTGGCAGTTTCGTAAGAGTAGGCAGGGGGAAAAGCTAAATCATCAAGATGCAGCGACCTCAAATGACTGTCACCCACCTGGTAAGAGAACCGTCCGTCAAGAGCATGGAGGTGGTGGCATAACAAAGACAGGAGGTGAGCAGTTGACATGGGGACAGTAACAGGGCATGGGCTAATGCTGGTAACAGCAACGAAGGTGGGAGTGGAGGCGTGTGACAGCTACGCTTGGTCTCAGCATGTAGAGCCAAAAGCAGTCACTGCTGCTGCTTTCCCAGAACCTGAGATGAGGGCTCCCAAACTAGCTCCTAACATTGCTCGTTGATCATTTACAGCAGATCCTTCTTGGCAGCAGTGTCATTAAGGTTGATAACAAATTCAGTGTGTATTACACATACAGAAAGTAGATGTAAACTACAGCACTTTCAGGATTAAGTGTCTTCATGGATTGTACTTTCTGCCCTTATCAGGGCCTGAAATATGCATATGTATTTACTAATATTTCCTCAAATGTAAATAATAACTGGAGAAGCTTTTTTCCCCCCAGAATACTCTGGGGAAAATTTAGGGAAGACTTCTTCATTTTATCCAATGCTATACATAATCTAGTATATATTCTTTACCAGAATACAAATGCAGATTTACAACAACAGTACAAAATGTAACTGAAGTCACAGTGTGTTTGCTTTATTAATTTCCCTTCAAGACAAATTAATTAGCTTTATTTAAATTGCTCACTGTATTCCACACCACATTAAGGCTTCTGGGCCTGTCAGGATGATTGTGAGAGAGGGAGCTGGCAGGAACAATACACAGGAGAACTGCCCGTTAAAAAGGTGTATGGATCTGCGCAAAGAAGGAATGATACACAAAGCTGAAACTTTCCCTTCTGCTGTGAGATGTGTTTTAGCAATGTTCCACAGCTTTTATTACAGTATACAAAACTACTGCATTATCAAACCTCAAATTACTCACTCAGAACAGCTTAATTAAAATTAATGTAATTGAGACTATAT
>JAAGAY010145925.1:6026-17217 GCA_011801015.1 Ardeotis arabs
TTCTTCCCCCGACTATGAAGCAGCGGCGTACAACATCGCGTAATGAACTGACCGCAACCCCCATTCCCTCTTCCCCGCCCTGTGCCGCTCGGGGCGGGAAGGTAGTAGAGATGGTGTTGGGCTCGGGAAGAGGGAGGGGTGGGGAGGAGGTTTGTCTTGTTCTTTGTCTCATTATCCTGCTAGTTTTAGTAGCAATAGTAATTAATTTAGTAATAAATGAATAGTTTTCCCAGGTAGAGTCTGTTTTTGCCCGTGACGGTAACTTTGGGGATTTCTCCCTGTCCTTGTCTCAAGCCTCGAGCCGTTTTTCTTCTGTTGTCTCCCCCTGTTCTCTCGGAGGGTGGGGGGAGTGGGAGAGAGACTGCGTAGTCTGGTCCCGATCCGGGCTAAACTACGACAAAATGATAGAATTGGAAAGGTTGGAAAGGACTTTTAAGGACTTTTAAGATCATTGAGTCCAGCTGTTAACCTAACGCTGCCAAGTCCACCTCTAAACCATGTCCCTAAACTCCGCATCTACACATCTTTTAAATACCGCCAGGGATGGTGACTCAACTGCTTCCCTGGGCAGCCTGGTCCGGTGTTTGACAACCCTTCAGTAAATAAATTTTTCCTAATAATCTGATCTAAATCTCCCCAGGTGTGACCTGAGGCCATTTCCTCTTGTCTTGATACTTAAGAAAAGAGACCAACACCCACCTCACTACACCTTTCTTTCAGGTAGTCGTTTAACACAGATTAGCATCCAAATAGAGTTAAAAAATATTAATTTGGTCATTCATGGAACTGGGAGGAATCTGTAAAACAACTACCAGTAAAATATCTATGAGTTTTTTACTACTTTAAATCCATTAGTGAAATTTCTGTAGCTACATCAGATTTTGCTGTGTCGCCACAGGATTTACACAGGTTGGCAGGCTGTGTTTATGTTTAGATTTCTAACATATTAGCGATGGGAGCTTGGTCCTTTGAACTCTTTAAACTTGAGACTGGGCTTGACTTTGATTTCAGTAAACTGAACTTTCTAAAGAGGAAAAACTTCTACATAATGAGTGTGTGTTTAAAGCGAAGATCAAGTCAACTTCTGAACTGTTTCTGCATTTAGATATGAATCCTCAAGGAACAGAAAATGTCTCTTCCTTTTTTGTCTAACAACTCTAGTAGGTTTTAGGGACTAAAATGTTGACCTGACCGTACTCAAAATGCGAAGATAGCAGATGGAAGTACCTAAAGCAAGTTAAATAAAGTTGTACTTAAATTGTATGAATTTGCAAATGAAAAGCTTGCATGGAATTCCTGTACCTTCACTTAAGGCTAACACCTGGCGTGGAAGACAGGCTCCACTGTTACATCTAATTTTAGATGCTTAGAAGGACTATGTAACTGCTTTCTCCTTTTTGAAAGAGTTATGTTGTGGCAGTACTTAATTACATGATAGCACTTTCTTGTCTACTAGACTAGGTTTTGTGCTGTAGGCCTAATGGCTTGGGTGAGTATGGTTTGTAAATGGTGGTAGTATTTATAGAATTCCTTAGCGTGTAGCAGAAGTTAAATATTCATAGGACATAGGGGTAGAGGGAGAGCATGATCTTGTAATTATTGCAGCAGAAAACTGATTCTCTATATTGTTCTGTCATGTAGTTCCTAAATAATGCTGAGTAAAGAGAGACAAATAAGATACTCTATAACTGGATATCCAAAATCAGGTGTAATTTAAATGATTCCCTTGCATCTGATTCTAAGAAGTGCTGAGCAGTCAGTTTCAAGTGAAGTCTGTGAAAACTGTACTTATATAGGAAATTATGTAGTACTACATATTTCTGAACAGTCCTGAAGCATTTTAGACTGAGTACTCAAAACTAGTTAATACTTAATCTCCCTGCTCTTCAGTTCTCCATGCATAAAAATCCATAGATTTTAAATAGATTTGTTGGGATTTTGCTGTATCATTAAGCAAGTATTTTCTGTAAGAGTGGGGGAGGTTGTCAAATGGAAAATCGTACTAATATATTTGGAACAACATTGTCTTTTTGAGCATATTTATGTAACCTCTACTGAGGTTATCAGCACTATAATAAAAAGAACAGTTACAATTCGCAAGTTGAATTCAAATCTTAAAATCAGGCTGAAATTTGTTTTTTTTTTAAATAGCTGGGAGAGACTCATCTAAACAAATTTTACAAAACTTTTACATGTGAGTAGAGGGGATTTTGCACTTCTCAAGCAACTAACCATGTGCTAAGAGAGAGAGCTAAAATAGGTTTGATGAAGAGCTCTCTAAAGGTGGGAGCATTGTCTGTAAAGGGAGCACAGGACAGCAAATTCAGTTTGCAGTATTGATATCTACAGACAGATGAAATAAATCTCACCTAATTTGTCTTAGTGCAATAGTTCAAAGAATCAAGTAAAGCACCGGGTATTTCTCTCAACATCCTCTGCTCTTAATGTGTAATAAATATTGACAATTATAGTCTGATTTTATATTTATTGATACAGATGTAGGTAACCACAACAAGCCTTATTAGGCCTTATTTTCCTCTTGACAATCACCTGCATGGATGCTGTTGATTTTGACAGACATTGTTCTAATGCGCTCTGTCCTCAATGCATTTATAATTAATTATCTCAAAAACAACACAAGTTACTTATCAGTGGAAAATATCTTTGTGAGATAACAGTGGTTAAATAGTGGTCTGACAAGAAACGATAAGGACGGTGCCAGAAGATCAAGTTGCCTGCTTCAATTTCTGATTCAAATGTGAACTCTTTCAAAGCATAGCTGAAGAAAACCAGATACCACAGTGTTTAGATACATGAGAATGCTCAACATAGAAATACTCAAATAGTAGAAGACATTCAGTCTCAACACCACATATAACCTGTGTCAGTGTAACAAAACCTAAATAAGTATGTGGAAAGGGTGTTTTCTAGTGAGCTGGAGTCTTGATTTCACATCCTTGGTGGAGTAACAGCAGTAGCAGATCCTTTTTCTTCATATAAATTTGCACATAACAATACTTTGTCAGTGACTTTCGTAGATGCTTGTTCTGAAGAAGATGGAACTTGAATTACATTTGGGCTTTGGAGGAGAAATAACTGAAGACGATAAACTCTTCTTTCCAATCCACAGGACCATAGCTATGATACCGATCTGAACGGGACAGTGCTGCTGCAGCATTGTCACACACTTCATTGGCTGGTACTAATAGGAGGCTGCACACTACTTCGTTTGCCTTCTTCCATTCCCCAGTAAATCTGTGCATCGCAAGGTGGGGCATGCAAATCCTGAACTTACCTTCACCATTTCAATTCAACTCTACAACAACTTCCAATTCATCCCAATAAAAGCACATAAAGGCAATGGACACACAGCAGATTTGCAAAACCATGAAGAGGTTCCCTTGTACTGCAAGTACAATCATCCCTTTAAGCTTGATATGCAAGGTTTTCCACAGTAACGCACCCCGCCCTATCTCAGGGATGGGCTATCCTACTCTCCTCTCCACCATTTGTATGGCAGGATTCTCACTTCCCCCTTCCTCCTAACAGGCAGTTCCTTGTAGGATGCTATGGAGGATAGGTACCTGGCAGGAGCTACATAGCCTTGATGCTCTTGGGTGCTGCCTCAAGTATCCCCCCATGGAGTGTCTCTGCACCAGCTCTTTATCCAGTTAGGATTAATTTGGCTAATGGGTGGGCTTTTTTTTTTTTTCTAGGCTGACATTTGGTGGCTGTTTTCCATTTTAATCTAATCAGTCCAGCAATTTTATAATATCCAATCACTTTGTGTTGTTAGTGAGGCTATTCTTCTGATGGAAGTCCTGCAAACTTCCCCACATTTGTGTTTAATCACAAACCTGACTTGACCTTTTTTACTTCTCCCATTCTCAGGCTTCACTGATGGGTCTGTGTTTCCCTGGATATTCTTTCTTGCCTTTCTTGAAGGTATGCATGAAGTTTTCCTTCCTCCAGTCATCAGAAAGCTCCTCAATCACCATGACCCTTCAAATATGAGAGCAGTCTCACAACAACTTCAGCCAGCTTGAACAGTACCCTTGCATGAATCCCATCTGGTCCAGCTGGCACAATTGCTCCTGACTCCATCTCTCTCTATTGTGCCTCAGTGTCGAACAAGAAGACAAAGGCTATAAAGTTCATGGAAATAAGGATGTAGAATGAGAATAATTCACACGGAAGAAATTCCCAAAAGCTTTATATTTTCTGCTTGAGGAGACTGGAAAACGTCAACCTCCAAATTTGTGAAGAACTGACTCTTCACATTTCAAGTTCAGAGGCAAGAGGTGCTGATCTCTGCTCCCTGGTATCCGGTGATAGGATGCATGGGAATGGTTCAAAGTTGTGCCAGAGGAGCTTCAGTCGGGACATCAGGAAGCATTTCTTTACCAAGAGGGTGGCCAAACACTGGAACAGGCTTCCTGGAGAGGTGGTCGATGCCCCAAGCCTGTCAGTATTTAAAAGGCATTTGGACAATGCCCTTAATACCATGCTTTAACTTGGTCAGCCCTGAATTCATCAGGGAGTTGGACTAGATGATCGTTATAGGTCCCTTCCAATTGAAGTAGTCTGTTCTGTTCTGTTCTATTCTATTCTATTCTATTCTATTCTATTCTATTCTATTCTGTTCTATTCTATTCTACTTGTGTACTGTGACAAAGTCAGAGGCAGGCACCCAGGGGCACAGTTTTTTGTGTCTATTGTAGCTAAGGCTGGGATTGAACCATGCAACTGCAGTTGTCTTCCTACGTACCCAACCCCTCTCCCTGAGGAGCGCTGGGAACAGAGGCCTGTCTGTGTTGGCAGGACGTCGAAGCTAGAAACAGATTTACAGCAGAGCTGAGTGGTGCACAGTCAGCATCCATGTGAGCACTCCCACATCATACAATGTTTGTGATGCATAGCTATGTAGGTTCCCGCTCATTCAGACTGCAATCATAGTACTGTATAGCTGGAGATTAGCAAGTGCAGTATCTATATATAAGAAAGGGGAAAAAATGAGTAGGGCAGCTTTGGGCCTATGGTAATAATAACAAATTCCAAGAGGAAAGATATAGGTGGAATAAAATGCAGAATGGGTTTTCCAGAGGTCATTATGCCACATGAGAAATTGTTCTAAGGAGACTTAGTATAACATTTTTATGGTAGACAAAGCAGGAGACAGTAACAGATAATAATGTAAGGCTAGAGAGAGGCTGAATGGAATTTCTCAACAATTTATTTGGACTGCACATTTTGTATATGTATATATATGTATGTGTATATGTATATGTGTATGTAATAACAAATAATACATAATATGTAAGCCTATATATAATATATTAAAATATATAGCTATAATTAGTTAATAGTATTACATAACACCTGGAATATGATCAAGAACTGTGCTGACTGAGGAAGATCAGAATGGCATGCATAGTCCTTGTTAGATTTGTCCAAGACAGATGAATTGAAAATAAAGCATGTGTGCTTAATAAGATTCCTTCTCCAACAGCCTGGAGGACTTTTAGCAATATCAGATTCAAACTTTGAATCTTTTAAGGTCTTTTATTTGATTTTTGCTTTCCAGAGTGATGTATCATATGTTCTTCATTCATAAGGGAAACTATTTTATGGCATTCTTCCTTAGTCTTTATTTACATTTTCTTTATTTAGATTCATGTGATTAAGAAACAATTCGCTTATTTCTGTACAGTGGTCACCTTAAGGTCTCTTGGTTCTGTGCTCTGATACTCAGCAGAACAGCCCCACAATTCAGCAATCGCAGCAAAATGGCATATTGCCAGTCTCTATTTTTAGCACCATGCCCATGCCCTGCTACCTGATGCAATATTGCAATATCACACCTGTTGGCAGGACAAACACTTAAGACAACTGGTTGTTGAATGGGCATAGAGTGCAGAGATGAATGGAGAACATGCGTGCAAAGGAAATACAATGCTCAATCTTACTGGAAAAGCAGAAAAGAAATCTCACAAGTTGGAATCCAGCCTTAGAGAAAACTTGTACAGTTTTTAAATGCAAGATAAATCACGTATACCCTAGAATGTATATAAATAAAGCTACAGAAATATATATAGAAAATTACTTATATGAATAACATTTTCTTAGAATAATAATTGATGCTCTCTCAGATCTCATCTTGCAAATATACAGAAAAAAAAGCCATGATAAATTATAAAATTAGCATTTATTCATTTTTTTTTTTTTACTGTCAATTACTGCCATATGATGGTCTCCACAGAACACAAAAATTAAGGTAAACAGTACTGGAGTAAGATCTCAAGAGTTCAGAGCATTAGAAACTCTCGCAGGAGTTCCACAGGCAACTGGCCAAACTAGTTTGGGAGATAAGTCTCAAAGGTCTGTTTTGTGTTAGCTATCGTAGCTTGTTTTCCTCTAGCGCTCCAAAACTTTATTTAAGGATTTTTTTTTTCCTGGCTTACACAAATCTCTGCAAATAATTGCAACTTCATCTTGATTTCTGGGATAAAATGCCTTTTCAAAATCTTGAATCTGTGTATTCCATTGGATAATTCTCAATAAACAGCTTGTGGCTGCTGTATGTTTCATGTCTCTACTAACATCTACCTTTAGTCATATAACCAATGGCTAAAGATCCTCTGCCTTCAGAAACTTCCAATATCCAGGGAAATATTGTTGATTTTAAAAGCCACACTCCCTTTCACCTGTGGAATAGCATAGTTTGCTGCTGCTTTCTAGAGTATGACATGCAGCTGCTCTTTGATCCAATGATTGGCAGCTGCTAATGAGTCTTTATGTGTGGAAAGATTCATAGAATCATAGAATAGTTTGGCTTGGAAGGGACTTTTAAAGGTCATCTAGTCCAACCCCCCCTGCAGGGTGCAGGGACATCTCCAACTAGATCAGGTTGCTCAGAGTCTCATCCAACCTGGCCTTGAATGTTTCCAGGGATGGGGCATCCACCACCTCTCTGGGCAACCTGTTCCAGTGTTCCACTACCCTCACTGTAAAAATTCTTTTCCTGATGTCCAGTCTGAATCTACTTCCCTCTATTTTAAAACCATTACCCCTTGTCCTATCACAACAGGCCCTGCTGCAGAGTTTCTCCCCAAGAGAACAATCTTATCTTAAACTTGGTGGAAGGTGGGTAAAGTGGAACATGTTACAGTTCCTGTACTAAATAAAGCAAGGAAAGGTGGCCAATGAAAGGAAAAATAGTGTCAAAATCAGATATTCTTAATAAAAAGATGTGCATTTTCACTACAGGACTAGAAAATTTTAGGTGATTGGCTGTTATTGTTCTGCATTTGAAAAAGTCAAAGAACTCTTACTACAACAAGAAATAAAAACGATCTGAAGAACTAACAGTTTTAATTTTTGCTAAGGTTACTAGTTCACAATAATTTACATCCAACAGGCTTCAACTGAGCTAAATAAGGAGCTTCCTGAACTACTGATATTGGCAAGTCCTGGATATTGTGAACAGGCAGTCTGCTGTTCACCTTGGGAAATGTCATGGTAAATGTGGTATGAAAGGCAGTTAGCTAATTATTAAGAGGAGCAAATGTAACATTTATGACTTTTCAGAAAACATGCAGTAGGAAAAAACAAGCTTGTTCGGTGTTGTAAATTCAGCAGATACTGCTGGTGTAGTATATATCTTTTAATTTCTTTCAGAGGTCTAATTCTGCTTTGTATGACATTTTAAGAAGTTACGTAATTTACAAAACAAATACGACACTTGTGTTTTAAAATCACTTAAATCAAGTGTCTTGAGAAAATTCAAACAGACTTACCCATCCAAAATAAGGTGTTCCTGAGAGATTTTATTTGAATAGTTATTGGACTACTGCTGTAACATATCTCTGCTTTTGACAGTGGCAAATACTACTCTGCAAGCATGGGAGAAAACCTGTTTGTCTGCTACCATATTCGATAACTTCTTTATCCAGTTAAGTGTATGGAGCAATCTAACTCCTTTCTACATTTTGACAACTGGAGAACTAGTAATTAGCACTCAAAAGCAAGACATGTTTAAGACCAGTATGATACCAGACTGTGTACAGCATATTTTCAAAAACAGTGTTTAGAAAAACACAATGGAAGGGCAGGGGAGGGCTGTAAGGAAAACCATTCAGGAACCTCTTGGAAAGAGTTGTGGCTGAAAGACTTGGAACTATAAGCAAAGAAACTGCCTTCTGCTGCTGCTGCTTTCTCTTGTGTTCAGGGCACTAGTAGACTGTTTGCTGAAAATAAATAGTTGCTTTCCCATAGAAACAACTTGCAAGATCTGGACTATTACCAAGTAACTCATGTGCAAAGGGATGACATGATAAAAACACTGCTAGGAAAGATAGCAGATGGTGCAGTTGTAATTGTGTATAGCTGATCTGCCATTGTGTACAAAGATCTCTGTAACACCTATTAAATCATCCATTGTGGTGTGGTTTTGTTTTGCTTTATTTTTTTTTTAATGTTAAATTAAACCACAACACAGGTGCTACAGCTGGGCAAGTTCACTATATATATGAGAAGCAATGTGACTATAAAGGGATTGCCACAGCGTGGGTCGTGGCAAAAGAGAAGTATGCAAAATCTATTAAATTGAGATGGGTCACTGGAATTACGAGACTTTGAAAGTGTAAATAAAGAACTGAATAGGGCAATGAACAATGATCAGATTACTCGCAGTGCTTTGTCTGGTGCTTCTGTCAAAAGTAATGAGATCAAAAGGGCTGAATGCCGGAAAATTTGTGCAATGCAGTGGGATACAAATGTGTTTAACTGAATTTCATGTTAGACAATAATTTCATTTCTTAGTAGAATCTTGACAACATATCACAGGCTTAGCGCCTTGTTGAAAGATTGTGCCTAAAAAGCCTTTGAAGAAATTAGTGCAGTCAGCCCAGTAGCTCAGTTCTGTGCCATCATAAGAAGGTAGTATTTTTTTAAAGATGCTTGTGTTGGAGAGGAAAGAGAATTTCTGAAACTGGGAAAGCACAGGAAGAAAATTGGAGAAAAAAGTTGTGATGCATAAAGGTGATTTAAGAAGGACAGAGTTTCAGTGGGTAAAAACTGTGTTCTGCTTCAAAGGTACAGTCTTGTTGCAACTACCCTGTGTAGTGGCTGAAAATGTCACTGTGTCACCATGCCTTCAATTTAAAGCTTCCTTTCTTACTCTGATGGTCCCGAGAGAAATATTTAATGTATTTCAGCCTTTATGGCACTGTAGAAGGCCCTACAGAACATGCATCTCAAAAAGACTCAAAACAGAATTGAAAAAAAAGAAACAAAAGGAAAAACAATTGAACTTCCTCACCTTTTTGTTAATTCTTTTTTTTGCTGACATCACAAAATGTTTGCATTTCATTACAGAGTATGAGGAATACATAAAAGCAGTGTTACTTTATGGTCATTCAGAAGATTTGATTGTTACAATTTAAGCGTTAGAAATAATGTTCAAAATCTGTTTCTCTTTTGGGGGTATATTTAATTTGGAACTTGGTATATGCAATAAAACCCCAGTACTGCATTCAATACTAGCCATCTGGCTGAAAGAAGAACAACATATGTTGCACTTAACGCTGTAACACCAACTAGAAAGAGTATTTTCTTAGATAACATTATGTAGATGCTAAATTACTTCAGATTCTGCTGACCTGATAAACCCACATCATAAAAGGCCCTTCGGTGGGGACTTGTGTGAATGTGAGCCACTGGTACCTACAACGCACATGGAAAAATTGTTACTAGAAAAAGAGGTGGCCAAGGAGAAAATGCACATGCCAAGAGGCAACACGTCTCCCTTGGACTGACAGGCTCTGGAGACTGTTCCTGTTCAGCCTGTAGTAACTGATGAACCTGGCACATCGAGAGTTGAAGGCTCTGCCCAAGGCGGCTGGTGCACACCAAGAATGGACAAGCAGCAGGCTGTGTCACACGGCCTGTGCCGAGGAGGCTGGCAGCTCCTGTTTGCAGATGAAGGCCACAGAATTAGACAGGAGCCCCTCGAAGCGGTGTCGGGCCAGCCGCCCGCAGCCCCGTCCCAGGGCGTCAAGGGGAAAACCCGCCTGCCCTCCCGGCCACCCTCCACCGACCCGTAGGGCGAGGCCTGTCAGGGGCACGGCCCTGCGGCGCGGAGCCGCCACCCAGGCGCTTCCATCCCCTCCCCCCAGACCCGGCGAGGGTGCCCGGGACCCCTCCGGGTGAGCCACGGAGGCCGGGTCTGGTGGCAGGGCCTTCGTGGGGCCTGGCGCGGCAGGGAGCCGTAAGCACAGCTGTGTCACGGGGCGGCGGGTGTCGCCCGGAAGAGGCCACAAGCGGCACAGGACACAGCGGACACCCCTCGGCGGCCCGGCCCGGCCCGGTGCCCCGCGCCGCCGGGGCCTCGCTCCCGGCCGCCCCCAGCCCAACCCGGCCCGGCGCCTGCGCAGCGGCCCGCCCGCTTCCCCCCCGTAAAGAGCGCCGTCACGTGAGCGGCCGAGCCCGGCGCGGCGCCGCTCGCCTGACGCCGCGGGGGCGCGCCTACAGGGCAGCGGGCACGCGGCCGGCACCGCCAGCCGAGCCGAGCCAGGCCAGGCCGGACCGGGACCACCTGGGCCGGGGGTGGGGGGGAGCCCATACGCACCCCCGCTCCCACAGGCCGCGGGGCTGTGCGTGGTCGCTCTCTCTCCCTTCGGTGCGGCTGCCGCCTCCTTCCTCCGCGGCTCCGGGGCAGCGCTGGGCGGCGGAGCAGGGTGAGTGACCGCCGCCGGGCCGCGGCAGGTAAAGGCGGAAGGGGGAGGGTGGAGGGGCCCGCCGCGTTGCGCGGCCTCGCCCTGCCTTCGCCGGGGCGCGGCGGGCGGCTGGGCCAGGCAGGGCTGGGCCAGGCAGGGCTGGGCCTACCGCGGTGGGGCCGCGGCCTGGCCTGGCCTGGCGGCGGGGCCCAGTGCGGCGGGTCGGCGGGGGTGGGACGCGGCCTGCTTCCGCTGCGGCGTCGCCGGGACGGGTTGGGCACGCAGGCGACACCGGCACCGCCACCGCCGGTCCTTGTGGAGAGGCGGCCCGCGTTCTGGCGGCGGGCCCGGGGGGTGCCCCTCGGCCGAGCCCCGGCTGCCGCGCTCCGCCCGGGCGCGGCCCCGCGGCGCTGGCGCTGACCTTGCGGCGGCTGCGCCCTGCGGGCCCCGAACCGGCCGGGTCCCGGGCTCCTCGC